>WHWC01000404.1:0-32576 GCA_019426215.1 Buddleja alternifolia | reverse complement strand
TTCTCTATGATACTTAAATTGACACAAGATAGTCTTAATACAGACGTGAGAATTTCTCGATCGAATGTTTACTTTAGATGTTGATTATTGTCTTCGAATACAATAATACAGTGAAAGATAAGATTCAAGTCCAGATAAAATTATCTCTCAGATACTTAATCTGACAAAAGTAATCTTATACCTACGTGAGAATCTATCTTTTTTCCATACTTGAATATGTTCGAATTCAAAAGGGTAAATTGAAAACTCAAGTCCAGTGCAAAAACTATCTATTCAATACTTAAATCTGAATAAACGATAATTTACACCTACATGAAAGTTTTCAATTCGTAAAATTACAGGCAATCGAATGCCGATACAAGCCTTGAAAAGGCAAATTCCTTCGAATCTAATACTAAATTACATTACGGCTACTCCTAAATTATGCTAAAAACTACTCCTACATTACGCTATGAACTACTCCTAAGAAAACGAAAATGCAGAAGTGTGGTGATCTTGCGATCTTTTTCTATGTCTGGCGCGGCTGATATATATAGGTCTTCAGAACCGTTCTCAACCCCCGTTCCTCATCTTCGGGAACCGTCTTCAACCGCTTCTTCAACTGCTCTTTCAAATATCTTCAACTTGGCGCGTCTTCCTTAAATGCAGATTATAGGCTTTTGGATTCATTTTATGTTTTAGATTCGATTCTTGGGCTTTTTGTCAATTCAGCCCCTGTCTTCGCTATTTTCTGAATTTAATGGGTCTTGTCAGGTTTATTTGTAAACCCATTTCCTTATTTTTCGTGTTTCCCCAGTTTAGGCTATTTGGGCTCTTTAATTCGAAAGCCCAAATTATTTTATGGTGTAAACAAATGCCCCCCTAATATATATGAACGTTTCGAGTTCATGTATATTAAAAGACACGTCTTTCAGCTCGAAATGAGCAATCATTTTTTAGTTCGAAATGAGCAATGAATGACATAAAAGAAGACAACAAACCTGCTCGAGCATCCCTAGCTCAAGTCCAAGCAATAATGCTCAAAAGGTTTGACATGGCCTACCACTTTATGCCATTATAATAATTTTATACGTATAATAAAAGAAGACATAGCTATACTTCCTTTCGAGCAAGTGATTATGCCTCTCGAGCAAGTCCTCATGCCCTTTGAAAAAAGTTTCTTTACTTCTTATTAGATATATATATATATATATATATATATATTAAAAACTATTGAGATGCTGACTCAGCTTAAGCATCCTTAATTCTCTTCTGTTTCGAAGAGCATCCTTAATCTGTTTCGAAAAGCATCCTTAATTCTCCTCTGTTTCGAAGAGCATCCTTACTAAAACTCTTCTCTTTCTTCCAATTATCAAGAACAGAGTCATTGAATCGAGACGGCAATACATGTACCCTCCCCCTCGAAGTCCTCACTAATGGCGGCCGCGACTCTTCCTTCACTTTCGGCTTCGATTCCGCCGCTGCTCCGCTGGCGTTGAATGGAATTATACCGGCGGCAACATCTCCAAGAGATGCGCAGGATAACAAATGTTTGAGATTTTTCGTCTCTTCTTATTCGCAGATGAATCGTCGTCGTCACCAACCGAATCCCCAATACGACACCGTTTCAGAATCGGCATTACTGATTTCAATCTCTTCTTTATTCTCGGCAAAAACTCCCAATTTTACTCGATTCGAAACCCTAATCCGATCAATTTTCACCGCAATTTAACAGGAATTCGACTTAAAGAAAATGAAACAAGATTAAAATTGATACTAATAGGGATCTCTGTTTCAAATACTCTCTATCTCTCTAACTGCTCTGGTTGATTTCGAGCCTTACTGATTTCGAGCATGCTTGATTTCGAACATGCTTGATTTCGAACATGACATTTTCAAGCAAAACCATATTCGATGTCTTTCTTTCGAGTACCTCAAGTTTCGAGCAGGATGGTATTTCGAGTACTCTAAATTTCTAAATCATAGTTTTTCGAATGCATAATTATCAAATGTATGAATGTTTCGAGTGTGATGATTCTCGAGTGCATGTGTATTTCGAGCATGATGATCCTCTAGTGTGCCGATCTCTCGAGCGTCCTTCGTATTCGAGCGTATGCTTTTTAATTCAACTCGCATCTCAAGTGTATGGTATCTCGAGCAACCGATTTCAACCATACCTTGTTCTCGAAAATATAAAGACGTGGACGTCATCAGAAAAGTCAAGTTCTGATTTTTAGCAGATCTTTCTAATGAGACTGCAACTCTCGAGGTATCTTTAACTGAGTGAAAATCTCTCGAGGTCGAAACGGTGAACACCCGCGAAACTGGGCCCCTTTTCGAACCTTCAATTTAGTGCATTCGAGTTGAGGAAATCATTGAGCCTGTGGATGAAACTCCAGAAGCTAATGTCCTTCGAATGAAACTGCAACTCTCGAGTTGTCTTTAACTGAGTGAAAATCTCTCGAGGTCGAAACGGTGAACACCCGCGAAACTGGGCCCCTTTTCGAACCTTTGATTTAGTGCATTCGAGTTGAGGAAATCATTGAGCCTGTGGATGAAACTCCAGAAGCTAATGTCCTTCGAATGAAACTGCAACTCTCGAGTTGTCTTTAACTGAGTCAGTCAAAAATAATGAACACCCTCTAGACTGGGCCCTTTCGTCTCGAAATATCCAGGTGCTCGAAATCGCTGAATCTCGAAATATCAAAGTATTCAAAATCGCTGAATTGCTCGAAAGTATTGAACTCGTAATATCAATGTGCTCGAAATATTGAACTCGAAGTGCTTGAAATTATTGAACTCGTAATATCAATGTGCTCGAAATATTGAACTCGAAGTGCTTGAAATTATTGAACCCAAAATCTCAACATGCTTGAAAGTATTGTCCTCGAAATGTCATTGTGCTCGAAAACTATTTTACGAAATAGCAATATGCTCGAAACACATCCAAATACTTGAAATACAATACAGACAGAAATTAAAACATGATTAGAATGAAGTATTTAAAAACCCATGTTATTTGTGGCTTGTAAGCCTCTACTCCTCCACTGACGAACACTTGTATTGGAGGTCTATTTTATCCTCTCGAGATCTTCTTCGTTTGACTCAATCTCGGTTGCCCCCCAGCATTTTGTTGACTCGATAAATGCTGTTCCTCGAGGGGTATCTTGCACAATTGCCGTGAATATTCAGGCTGACTCTTGTGCTAATGCTCGGCACTGATCACTGAATTCTCTTCCCTGATCTTCTGGAGCACCTGCCAGGGTTTATTTCATAACCCACGTACATTTTATCTGCTCTAACCTTATGTTTCGAAATTAGTTGAGCGCCAAAATCGTCACCCAAATCGTCTTTGAGCCAATCTTTTGGCATTATACACGAATTTTGTTCAAAAATCTTTTAAAGTATCAGTTATCTAACTTTTTGAAGCGTCAGTTATCAAAACCAACTCCCACTGTGGTCGCCAAAACTTGTTTCGAAAAAAAAAACAATCTAGATTAGGGTGGATCCAACTGCGTGTTCCAAGCCCCGCGATAACCTATAATTTGAGATTATCTTTCAACCCCTGCGTTCGATTCGCTATTTGGTGGTTCAAGTCTTAAATTCAACGCTAATTAAATTAAATGTATTCGAACTTCTCTTCATCTTCTTCGAGTGGACCGCAATTGATGAAAATATTTATCGTCTTCGAATGACACAATAATACAGTGAAGGAAAAATTCAAGTCCAGGTAAAAACTATCTCTCTGATACTTAAATTTGACACAAGATAGTCTTATACCTACGTGAGAATTTCTCGATCGAATGTATTACTTTAGATGTTGATTATTGTCTTCGAATACAATAATACAGTGAAAGATAAGATTCAAGTCCAGATAAAAATTATCTCTCAGATACTTAAATCTGACAAAAGATAATCTTATACCTACGTGAGAATCTATCTTTTTTCCATACTTGAATATGTTCGAATTCAAAAGGGTAAATTGAAAACTCAAGTCCAGTGCATAAACTATCTATTCGATACTTAAATCTGAATAAACGATAATTTACACCTACATGAAAGTTTTCAATTCGTAAAAATTACAGGCAATCGAATGCCGATACAAGCCTTGAAAAGGCAAATTCCTTCAAATCTAATACTAAATTACATTACGGCTACTCCTAAATTATGCTAAGAACTACTCCTACATTACGCTATGAACTACTCCTAAGAAAACGAAAATGCAGAAGTGTGGTGATCTTGCGATCTTTTTCTATGTCTGGCGCGGCTGGTATATTTAAGTCTTCAGAACCGTTCTCAACCCCCGTTCCTTATCTTCGGGAACCGTCTTCAACCGCTTCTTCAACTGCTCTTTCAAATATCTTCAACTTGGCGCGTCTTCCTTGAATGCAGATTATAGGCTTTTGGATTCATTTTATGTTTTAGATTCGATTCTTGGGCTTTTTGTCAATTCAGCCCCTGTCTTCGCTATTTTCTGAATTTAATGGGTCTTGTCAGGTTTATTTGTAAACCCATTTCCTTATTTTTCGTGTTTCCCCAGTTTAGGCTATTTGGGCTCTTTAATTCGAAAGCCCAAATTATTTTATGGTGTAAACAGTCATTGTATAGTCATGTTAGTTGATACTTAGTATAACCCTTTTATAATCTTATACATGTTATTTTTACTATATAATGTTTAAAATGTACATGTCTACTTTTGAGACAATTGTTAAATTTAAGTTTTATGAAGAAATCTAAGGTGATGGTTACTATTTTTATTTTTATATTATAAAGATCGAGTACGTATACTTTTTTTCTGAATAGAAGCCGTGCATAGCACGGGGTACATACTAGTATATATATATGTATAGATAGATATATATAGATGCAATATAATTGAATTCAAAATTTAAATTTTGAATAAAGACATATCTTTCAAAAAAAAAAAATCTATTAGTTAGTCTGGTTTTATCCAAAAAAGATATGAGGTTGTTAATATATTTGGATAAAGATTTATAATTATATTCTTTTAAATTTATTAGATATTTATAGATTTAATTTTGCTTAATGGCAAAATTGAGCTCAATTAGACCATCCACATATGCGCTTACTTGGATGGCCTCAAAGGTTGTATTTTATACTTGGATGACCTCAAAGGTTGTATTTTATTATATATAGATAAGTATCAATTGTAGACATAGGAATTTTACACCCAATTAAATAATGACAAGTGAAAAATATGATATTAATTATCAATTTAAGTCTTTTAATTTATATGTTGGGATTTATCAAATTTAATTCCAAAATTAAATAATTGATTTAATTGATATTTTAATATTTATTTTATTGGCAAATCAAATCGCGCCACGTGTCAAATTGAGGTGGTCCAGCCAATCAAATTATGTCTTGCAGTTGAAAAGTCAATGACCAATCACACTGCGCCAAGTGGATATGTTAGCCAATCAAAAGGCTCCAAATTAATTGGTATTTATCTCTTTAAATTAAATAAAGATATTAAAGAGATAATATCTATTAAATTTATCCTCATCAAATATTAGCCAATCAAATGGCTCAAAAATAATTGATATTTATCTCTTAATAAATACAAAATTAAGAGATAATTATCAAAGATGTTTAAAGAATTTGTGGCTTCTTCATCCTACACCTATAAATAGGGTACTTGGGAGCTCATAATGGAGACACAAATTAATTGAAGCCAGAGAAGACAAGAGAAGTTCTCAAATTCTCTCTACAAGTTCTTCAAATTCAAGGAGGCCTTCAAAGCAAATTTCAACGTGTTCTTGGTGAAATTCATCAAATTATAACATTTGATTCGAGATTAAGGTGCTAAACCCTCGAATAAACGTTATAGAAGTCCAAATCAAGTTGAAGGAAGATCAAAACGACAAGTCGGCCTTGAAGCTTTCAACTTTCCCAAATCATTTGCATCGTTTGATCCGAGATTAAGCTGTCGAGCCGTCGCAACAACGTTATAAACATTCAAATCCACATTGGAGAAGATCAAAGAAACGATTTCTCCTCCAATATTCAAATCAATCATTTTTGAAGGAAGAATCAGAGGATTAGATTAGGGATTGTACTCCAATTCTTTATTTTAATCAATAAAATTCATTTGTCACCATTTTTGTGTTTTTGTTTACAGACATAAAAATTTATTGTATACAAATTTTTGGCACGCCCAGTGGGACAATCTCTACCTCTCATCTCTTCTCTTCATCAAGTTCAAATGGACACTCAAGTCAAAACGTTGAAGGTGGTGGATTCCAAGCTAGCCATTTCAAGTCTTTCAAAGTCCACAAGCAAGAATGTTGGTGCTACCGCAAGAAGTGTGTCCAAGAAGCTGCGAGCTGCATCTTCAGAGGTGGCCCCCTTATCTGAGTCTATTGAGAAGGATCCATCTCATCTTGACATTGAAGTTGACAATGATGGAGACAAGTCCTTGCCATTCTCCTCTCGATCCACATCAAGTTACTCGAATGTTGCCTCTGTCATGATGACGAATGTTACAACTCTGGAAGAGTAAGTTGCAAACTTAGCCAAAGCTATTGAAGGGCTAACAAAGCATATCGAAGAACAAGATACCCAAATTGCAAAGTTGATGAACAAATCAGACAATGTGGACTCCATCCGCAACATGGAAAAACAAGTTGAGGCACACGATGAAGCTAAGACGTCAGAGAATCAACACCAAGTTGAGAAGAAAAAATCTATTGTTGAAGAGCTTCAAGTTTCATGCGATGGGACAATTCAAGTCAATCAGCTGAAGGAGTTTATCATGGGAACGATCAAAGACAAGTTTGATAGTAGCTCCAAATCATCTCTAACTTATGCCAAGCCATACACTCAAAGGATTGGTTGTCTGAAGATGCCAAGTGGCTATCAACTTCCAAAATTCCACCAATTTGATGGCAAAGGAAATCTAAAGCAACATGTGGCGCATTTTGTCCAGACATGCAATGATGCTGGAACTTATGACGATCACCTGGTCAAGAAATTTGTTAGATCACTGAAGGGAAATGCATTCGACTGGTACACTGATCTAGATGTTGGATCGATTGACAACTGGAACCAATTGGAGCAAGAGTTCCTCAACCGCTTCTACAGCACCCGTCGCACAGTGAGCATGATTGAACTCACCAATTCTCACCAATGGAAGGATGAACCAGTCGTCGACTACATCAACCGTTGGAGAAACTTAAGCCTTAACTGCAAAGATAGATTGTCTGAGGCCTCCACCATTGAGATGTGTATTCAAGGGATGCAATGGAGTCTTCGCTACATCCTTCAGGGAGTTCGACCGAAGTCATTTGAAAAATTGGCCACTCGAGCGCACGACATGGAACTGAGCATGGCTGCAAATGAAGTTGATGATGAGCCACATATCCAAGAGCCTTGGAGCATAGAAGTCAACAAAGGGGGCAAGTCATTTTCAGATGCTTCCAATGATGATTCCATGGTTGACGATATTGATGACAATGTGGAAGAAAGTGATGTTCAAATTCATCATCACTGCTATGATTAAATAAATATGCAAAAGAAAATGCTCCTTGATAAGAGCTTAAACTATCAGCAATGCTCCTTGATAAGAGCTTAAACTATCAGCAATGCTCCTTGATAAGAGCTTAAACTATCAACAATGCTCCTTGATAAGAGCTTAAACTTTCAGCAATGCTCCCTGTTAAGAGCCTAAACTTTCAAGAAAGCGCCTTGACAAGAATTTAAAAGGTCTTGAAGCCAAATCAAATGAGGTACTCCTTGACACGAGTTTAAAATGTCTAAAAGTCAAATCAAATTCAACAATACTCCTTGACACGAGTTTAAAAGGACACGAGTTTAAAATGTCTAAAAGTCAAATCAAATTCAACAATACTCCTTGACACGAGTTTAAAAGGTCTAGAAGCCAAATCAAAAAAAGTACTCCTTGACACGAGTCTAAAAGGTCTTGAAGTCAAATCAAATGAAGGCTCCTCGATAAGAGCATAAACTATCAAATTAAGTGAAAACTCCTGGACACGAGTATAAAATGTTTAGAAATCAAATCAAATGAAGTACTCCTTGACACGAGTCTAAAAGGTCTTGAAGTCAAATCAAATGAAATACTCCTCGACACGAGCATAAAAGGTCTAGAAGTCAAATTCAAAGTGAAGACACTTGACAAGTGTATAAAATGTCAACAAATTTTTGAACTACGTTTTGACTTGATCCTTTCATTAGGGTACGTAGGCAACTTAGATTCTCTCTGAGTTCAGTCATAAATCCAAATCAATCATGTTTCCCATGCAAAAAATAAAAAATATATTCGTGAACATGGATATACTCGAAAGATTGCAATATAGAAACAAAATTCTATTAAGTAATCTCAAAGGTAATGTTCATGGCATGGGGGCATGTAAATCCCACAATGATGTGGATGACTTGTCGACGAAAGTCTGCAAAATAGGCGAAAGTCTGCAAAATAGGCGGAAGGGCCATGTAAGTCCCACAATGATGCGGATGATTTGCCGGTGGAAACCAACTAAGTACTTTTAAGGGGCATGTAAATCCCACGATGATATCTACAACTCACTGATGGAAATCAGCGAAGTTATGGGACACCAAGCCTCGGAAAAGGCTTCACAATATGAGAACTTCGACCATAAATGTACAACGAGGCACCATGGGTCGATATGGCGGAGCGGCCAGCAAAAAGAGCACCTCGCCATACGTCTTGGTGGAAATAGCTTGTCTCCCCACTGGCTGAGTATGTCCTCCATTCACTCCAAAAAGCCCTTGATGTTGTTGAATTCACCGGGAAGTCGAAGCGCGTCATAACCCCATTCCGTCTTGCTTTCAATGATGTGGTACCCCGACGTCGACAAGAGAAAATCCTCCTTTGATTGTTGATAGTGAGTCACTCGTAAAGTCCACGTTATAGATGTTTTTTTTTCTTGTTAGCATCTCCTCGTTGTAAGATGGGCTCGTCGATTTGGGTCTTGGCTTCGCAAGATCAACCGACAAAAGGAGCAATCGTCAATGCTATGTCTTCTTCCACGGACTATTTTCCATCGTCAATGATTTTCAATCATCGTCAATGATGGCCAAATACGCCTCTCCAAAAGAAAATAAAGCATCCTTGAAGGTAAGCTGTCACGAGTTTGTCCACTCCTCATGTCCTTTCATGCAGAGCAATCCACCGGTGGGTTGGAAGTTGTCACTACCTCGCTTTGTCTCGCCTTCAATGATGTGGAACCCCAAGGTCGATAAAACACATGTCTCCTCTTCAACGGCGCCAAAAACTTGACACGCTAAAAGCTAACGTGCTATAATAGCAAGTGCACTAGTCGTGTGTAGTAATAAATGGACGGTAAGTCCGGATTGTCGAACCACAAGGACTTGAATTCTAGTTTAAGATTTGTAATGAAGTGAATAAACAAAGTAAGAATAAATTCAAATAAAATTTGTAAAGAACACGAACAAAGATGAGCATGTGATTTAAAACCAATTATAAAGGGAGACTAAGGCACATGCTAGGTTCAAATTGATCAAATATACTTATAAAGGTTCTTGTTGAATGATTACACTTATATTGTTATGGTGAGAGCTCTGAGGGTAGAGAATAACCGATGTCTCGCGTATAAACTCCTATGCTTAGATCGTGATTTCCCAAATATTCCTATCCGGAAATCTAACCACTAAACATGCATTAACGTACTAGAGTTCACTCGATTAGAATCGAACAACTTTACCCGGGAATCTTTACCTATGTCTAGGGCAATTCCTCATTAGTTGCGGGTCATGATGTGAATTTCTTGCACCCTAAGTTAATTTTCTCCCGAAATATCAACCTAGGCATAAGATTCTAACATATAGTGATCAAGTATATGCAAGATAGGTAAAAACACAAATTCACATCACATAACAATATAAGTATAACCTCAACAATCATCTATTATAAGCATATATCACAATTTGACCTTACATGGCCTTAGTCTTATGAATTTAGTTCATGATAGATATTATGAAAAACAATAATGAATAAATACACATGTTCATAGACATGAATGAAATAAAAAAAAGCTATAAAAACTCCCTCTAATGTGATAGATGATGGCCCCTTGATTAGAACTTCAATTCCTAGCTTTCTCCTCTTAGAATGATGAAGAATGGTGATGAATGAAGCTTGAGGACCTGTTCCTCCCCCTCCTCTCCTCCAAGAATCTGAAATTGATAGTGAATCAGTCCTCAAGCTTCAGATTCTTGGAGGAGAGGAGGAGGAGGAATCAGTCCTCAAGCTTCATTCATCACCATTCTTCATCATTCTAAGAGGAGAAAGCTAGGAATTGAAGCTCCAATCAAGGGGCCATCATCTATCACATTAGAGGGAGTTTTTATAGCCTTTTCATTTCATTCATGTCTATGAACATGTGTATTTATTCATAATTGTTTTTCATAATATCTATCATGAACTAAATTCATAAGACTAAGGCCATGTAAGGTCAAATTGTGATATATGCTTATAATAGATGATTGTTGAGGTTATACTTATATTGTTATGTGATGTGAATTGTGTTTTTGTCTATCTTGCATATACTTGATCACTATATGTTAGAATCTTATGCCTAGGTTAATATTTCGGGAGAAAATTGACTTAGGGTGCAAGAAATTCACATCATGACCCGTAACTAATGAGGAATTGCCCTAGACATAGGTAAAGATTCCCGGGTGAAGTTGTTCGATTCAAATCGAGAGAACTCTAGTACGTTAATGCATGTTTAGTGGTTAGATTTCTGGATAGGAATATTTGGGAAATCACGATCTAAGCATAGGAGTTTATACGCGAGACATCGGTTATTCTCTACCCTCGGAGTTCTCACCATAACAATATAAACGTAATCCTTCAACTAGAATCTTTATAAGTATAATTGATCAATTTGAACCTAGCATGTGCCTTAGTCTCCCTTTCTATTTGTTTTAAATCATTTGTTCAACCTTGTTCTTATCTTACTCATTTCACACTCATTTTACCTTTATTGTTTTGATCTTTGTTGTTATAAAATCTTAAACTAGAATTCAAGTCCTTGTGGTTCGACAATCCGGACTTCTCGTCCACTTTTATTACTACACACGACTAGTACACTTGCTATCATAGCACGTTAGCTTTTAGCGTGTCAAGTTTTTGCAAAAACTTGACACGCTGAAAGCTAACGTGCTATGATAGCAAGTGCACTAGTCGTGTGTAGTAATAAGTATGGACGAAAAGTCCGGGTTGTCGAACCACGGAGACTTGAATTTTAGTTTATGATTTTAACGACAAAAGAACAAATATAATTAAAGTAAATTATAGGTAAAATGCATACAATAAGAACGAGATTACACAATTGATTTTACACAAAGTATAAAGGGAGACTAAGGCACATGCTAGGTTCAAATTGATCAATTATACTTATAAAGATTCTAGTTGAAGGATTACGTTTATATTGTTATGGTGAGAACTCCGAGGGTAGAGAATAACCGATGTCTCGCGTATAAACTCCTATGCTTAGATCGTGATTTCCCAAATATTCCTATCCAGAAATCTAACCACTAAACATGCATTAACGTACTAGAGTTCTCTCGATTTGAATCGAACAACTTCACCCGGGAATCTTTACCTATGTCTAGGGCAATTCCTCATTAGTTACGGGTCATGATGTGAATTTCTTGCACCCTAAGTCAATTTTCTCCCGAAATATTAACCTAGGCATAAGATTCTAACATATAGTGATAAAGTATATGCAAGATAGGCAAAAACACAAATTCACATCACATAACAATATAAGAACAACCTTAACAATCATCTATTATAAGCATATATCACAATTTGGCCTTACATGGCCCTAGTCTTATGAATTTAGTTCATAATGGATAATATGAAAAACATAAATGAATTAATACACATGTTCATAAACATAATTGAAATGAAAAGCTATAAAAACTCCCTCAAAAGTGAATAATGATGGATCTTGAAGTTGAGCCTTCAATCTCCAAGCTCTTTTCCTTCCTCTAGTTTTTCCCTCCAAGAGTAATGAAGAATGGTGATGAATGGTGGAGAAATCAGATTAGGGGCTGCCCCCCTCTCCTCTAAGAATCTGAAATTGATAGTGAATGATGAAGAGTATGGGTTCCCCCTCCTTTTATAGCCAAAATTCCACTAAAGTATGCATTAAGAATTCCCATTAAAGTTCCCCAATGAGAATTCCACCTAAGGTGATGCTTAAAGTTTGGCTTTTAAGATTCCAACCAGCTAAAAAATGCTGAAATTTCGGCCATTAAGAATTCCACCAAGCATAACCATGTGAAAACTTCAACAAAACACATGCATGCTGCCATTTTCTTGCTTTCCAGCGCAGTCTTAGTATTTTCCTCATAAACTTCTCCACAGATCTCCAAATTGGATGATTCAAGTCCCCATGTGAAGCTAACACATAGATCTACAACTTTTCAGAAGGACATTTTGTCCAATTCGGTCTCTAAGTATACCTAAATTACGTTTCAACATGGAGGTTGTTTCTGATTTGGCGCCCATAAAGTAAATCTACCAAGAAACACACTTATGACAACCCCTCAACACATGTGCTGAATTATGGCCAAAAGTGATTCTTACCCATCATATAAGGCTGGAATTTAGGCTGAAAAAGGAGTAACATTCGGACTTTCCATGCCTAGGCATGACTAGGAAGGCGTTGGGGCGTATCCTGGCACATGTACTTTTCTGTTCGGCGCAGCAATCGTATTTCCTTCACAATTATCTCTATAGACCTCTGATTTGGATGTTTAAAGTTCCCATTTGAAGCTAAGACATACATCTAAAACTTTGTAGAAGGAAACTTTGTCTAAGTCGGTCTCGAAATGTACGAAATTATCGCTCGAATGTGGTAGGAGATGCATAAACCGCCTAAGTGTTGAAAAACATGCTTGAACTTGTTTTGTACATCGTTTTTCTTCCCTTTTCTTCATGTATTCTCACTTATTACCTGTATTCACTTAACACACCTATTGAATGCAAATGTGACATGATTTAAGCAATAAGTGAATCCAAATCATAAGAATTACGGTCTTAAAAACACGTAAAAACACCTCTTATCAGCAATCCACCGGTGGGTTGGAAGTTGTCACTACCTCGCTTTGTCTCGCCTTCAATGATGTGGAACCCCAAGGTCGATAAAAGAACGACTCCTTGAATGGTTGATGATATGTTGCTCGCGAAGTCCACTCTTCATATGCTTTGCTCGTAGGAATCTCCTTGAACAACGTATTTGTCACTTTGAAGCATTGACTTTGCATATCCATTGACAAGGGGAACATGAATCGCCAATGATGTGCTTCCTCCATGTATTGCTTTTCGCCTTCAACGATGGCCAAGTACATCTCTTCGTGGGTAAATAGGAAGTGTCTTGAGGCTTGAAGTGAAATATTGCACAATCTGTCAACACACCAAAGAAGAATTCTGTTAGTTGATTGAGATGCAATGTTTTAACTTTATTTATGAACCAAAAAGAAAAAAAAAATAGAGGGAAAAAAGAGGAAGAGATGAACTCGTGGATTGATTTGAGCCTCAATTCCAAACCGGATAAATTGTCCAAGAAAATACACCATTCTGCAAATTTGGACTTTGTGGTACAGAGTAGAGTTTGAAAATAGCACAAGTTGCTCTTTCTTTTCTGGTCGAACAAACAGGAACCGTTGGAGCAGAACCAACAACTTTTCGCTGGTGTCAACGGATATAGACGAAGAAGGTGTTGATGTAGAACAGATGTTGCAGCAAAAGCGAGCATCTGTAGAATTTAGATATGTTCTGCTGATAGAGCATCAAAGAATCGAGGTTGTCACGGTGATGCGACTCCGGTGTTGAGCAAACGTCCAGGAAGGATGAACTTGTTGAGGAATTAAAACAAACACTTCTGTGCATGTTGAAAAGGTTGAAAGAATTATTAATTCAAGCATGGAGTAGGCCAAAAGAAATTTCTCAACAATTTTATGATATGATTCGGTACCTCCAATAACTGCTCATTTCAATCCTTTTTATAGGCATGGTATGGGAGATGTTTAACTGAATTAGAATTGTAAATTGAGTTCCAATTCAATTCAAATTCAAACTCCTCGAGTCCATATTGGGTTAGGAGTTCAAAAATTCACTTCCCAGTTATATTTGGATTCAGTTATTTAGTTCGAGTGGATTTTATGTCGAAAGTCCCGGTTCCATTGCATCCGCTGTGGGAAGAGCTCTGAAGATTTTTCAATTTCAAGTTTACGTTGCTGTTGTTTCCTGATGAGAAAGGAGACTTGGTAATGCCTGCCTACTTTGAGAACACAAATACACCAAATGGATGTGGGCCCTTGTAGGAATTAATTACTAAAAGCAAAAGAAAATGATGAGTAACTTGAGCAGACAGAATACTACAAGCACTTTGGAATATATGAGTTGCCACATTTAAATGGGTCTCCATATGAAATTAGTGGCTCATTTCTCTTCTATATCTTTCAGTCGAAAACTCGTTTTGACATGGCCCAATTAAATCCATCAAATATTAATTTGGGTTTAGATGTCACAACCCACTCAAATAGAGTTTGTGACATAAATTGATTGGCTATCTACTATATTGATCGTGGCTCGTTCACTTTGAAACTCACTTTTAAGTCAAGGTCACGCGAACGAGTCTCGAGGGGGCATTTGTAGACATAGGAATTTTACACCCAATTAAATAATGACAAGTGAAAAATATGATATTAATTATCAATTTAAGTCTTTTAATTTATATGTTGGGATTTATCAAATTTAATTCCAAAATTAAATAATTGATTTAATTGATCTTTTAATATTTATTTTATTGGCAAATCAAATCGCGCCACGTGTCAAATTGAGGTGGTCCAGCCAATCAAATTATGTCTTGCAGTTGAAAAGTCAATGACCAATCACATTGCGCCAAGTGGATATGTTAGCCAATCAAAAGGCTCCAAATTAATTGGTATTTATCTCTTTAAATTAAATAAAGATATTAAAGAGATAATATCTATTAAATTTATCCTCATCAAATATTAGCCAATCAAATGGCTCAAAAATAATTGATATTTATCTCTTAATAAATACAAAATTAAGAGATAATTATCAAAGGTGTTTAAAGAATTTGTGGCTTCTTCATCCTACACCTATAAATAGGGTACTTGGGAGCTCATAATGGAGACACAAATTAATTGAAGTCAGAGAAGACAAGAGAAGTTCCCAAATTCTCTCTACAAGTTCTTCAAATTCAAGGAGGCCTTCAAAGCAAATTTCAAGGTGTTCTTGGTGAAATTCATCAAATTATAACATTTGATTTGAGATTAAGGTGCTAAACCCTCGAATAAACGTTATAGAAGTCCAAATCAAATTGAAGGAAGATCAAAACGACAAGTCGGCCTTGAAGCTTTCAACTTTTCCAAATCATTTGCATCGTTTGATCCGAGATTAAGCTGTCGAGTCGTCGCATCAACGTTATAAACATTCAAATCCACATTGGAGAAGATCAAAGAAACGATTTCTGCTCCAATATTCAAATCAATCATTTTTTAAGGAAGAATCAGAGGATTAGATTAGGGATTGTACTCCAATTCTTTATTTTAATCAATAAAATTCATTTGTCACCATTTTTGTGTTTTTGTTTACAGACATAAAAATTTATTGTATACATCAATGTTTTTTTTTAAAAATGTAGTAATTGTTATTTTCAGCCTTTAAAGCTAAACAGACATCCAATGCTAAAATTGGAAAATTATAAAGCGAATAGAGCTAGATCGTGAAAGAAAAGGGTAAAAACACAATCTCAATCATATCATATGCCCATAATTCATCATTTAAATTTAATTAAAGATCAGTTACGGTATTTTTGACTTACTAGGAAAGAGTTTTGTAAAGTTCATCAAATTTGAATTATATACTACAAAAACCATTTGAAATATTTTTCTTGAATTATAAAGTCAATGACAAGAACAAATCATTGAAATTCAAATAATTTTAATGAAATTTTTTATACAATACCAGCTATTTTTCTTATTTTATCAAAGTCTCTTAATATGGTAAAACAATAATTTGTCTTTCACCCATGTGATTGGATTATATTCGAAAAACATGAGATACACATTACACAATGTTTGATGGTATGCAACTAACATTATGAGCTTAATTTATCTTTAGAAGGAACGTGTAAACGTCAATTTGGATTTTGGATTCTCTGTTTTGATATATTTTTTTATTTTGTATTCCACTTTAAATATGCGTTAAGTATAAATGCCAACTGTTTGAATAAGCACTAATTTTCACTCTTCTCTCTCTCGATCTCTCTCTAAACCCTAGTCTTCTTTTTCTTCTATATTCCTCCACTGGCGATGGCTTGGTGAAGCAGTCGTCTTCTTCACCACTGTTACCACCACCATCGTCGACGTGTTGGGTTGAAGCAACCTTCTTCAACTTGTACATCACATCTTCAAATCTGACGAGACGACTATAGATCTAACGAGATAGAGACAGATCTGACGAGATAAAAACGGGTGATGCATAAGTTTTTATATAGAGTTTTAGATTTTTTGTTTAGTATTTTACTTTCTCTCTCGTATGAGAGTTTGTTTTCTCTCTCGAATAAGAGTTTTTTCTTTGAGAAAATGACGTTTATAGTCCCTCTGGTTTTACATATGTGTCACTTTAGTCCCTCTGGTAATAAAAGTGGCACATTAGTCCCTCAACTATAAATTTTGTTGCACAGTAGTCCCTAAACTCAAATTTCGGCTGATTTCTTACGGCCAACCGAGCGCGTGTGTTACACCTCAATTTTGTGGCCGCCAAGTGGGCAATGAATTAATGACGTGGCCGACCATGTGCCACTTTTGTGGATTAAAATACAATTTAACACAAATATTGAGGGCATTTTTGTCATTTTCAATCCACCCTATTCTCTCTCTCTCTACTTCATCTTCTTCACCAAAACACACACTAATTCACACACACACACATATATATACACGACACACACACATATATATACAAGCAGACACACACACACGCACACACACATATACACACAAATATAAACACACACATATTTAAACACACACACACACGCATATACATATATATGTATGTATGTATGTATATAGGCTCCAACACACACGCATATACACATATATGTATGTATATAAAATCACACACACATATATACACACACCCAATTTGAATTTTAGAATGGTGAATTTTGAAATGGGTTTATGGGTATAAACCCTTAAATTTCAGAATGGTATAAACCTATATACATATATATATATATATATATATATATGTATGTGCGTGTGTGTGTGTTTAGATATGTGTGTGTTTATATATGTGTGTATATGTGTGTGAGTGTGTGTCTGCGTGTATATATATATGTGTGTGTCTGCGTGTATATATATATATATATGTGTGTCTGTGAATTAGTGTGTGTTTTGGTGAAGAAGATGAAGTAGAGAGAGAGAGAATAGGGTGGATTGAAAATGACAAAAATGCCCTCAATATTTGTGTTAAATTGCATTTTAATCCACAAAAGTGACACATGGTCGGCCACGTCATTAATTCATTGCCCACTTGGTGGCCACAAAATTGAGGTGTAACACACGCGCTCGGTTGGCCGGAAGAAATCAGCCGGAATTTGAGTTTAGGGACTACTGTGCAACAAAATTTATAGTTGAGGGACTAATGTGTCACTTTTATTACCAGAGGGACTAAAGTGACACAAACGTAAAACTAGAGGGACTATAAACGTCATTTTCTCTTTTTCTTTCTTTGAATAGGAGTTGCACAAGAATTTTCTTGTGTTCGGTTGTGAGTTCTTAAGATTTGTTATCTTCAAGAACCTGATAGTTAGTGTTTCAGATTTTCTTACTACATCATTTGAGTCGATATGAATTGTATTGTTTCAAGCGTTATAAACTTTCAATTGAATGATATATAAGACCGATTTTTCTTTAAAAATAAATAAATGCCAACTGTTTGGAGAAATTTTTTATGCAGTTAAATACATATGTGATGAAATATAAGCAGTGTCTTAAATTCTGGTCGAAACATCGAAATTTCGATCGAAATTTCGTGTTTCGGGGGGTTTCATAACGAATTCTTACATTCGATCCAATTTTGCAGAATATCTACCGAAATTTCGACTGAAACCTGAAATCTCCCAATTTGTTGAAACTCGAAATTTTCTGAAATTTAAAATATTTTTGTCAAATATCCATAGAAATTTCGGCTGAAACCCGAAATTTCAGCTAAAATTTAATTTTTTATATTTATTTTCTACATAATTTTCTAATATTTAAACTGATATTATATAATTAAAAAATTATATTTAAAGTTGGTCCACACATCTTAAATCCTAGAAAATAAATTAGCCAAATATATTTAATGAAGAAGAAAAAATAAATTCCATAAAATAAAGAAATTCATTTTCAACAATGGAGTAATCAATAAATACAACTTACAGAAGAAGAATGTAGAATCCAAGAAGAAACCTTTTTTTTTGTTTCCCACGGATTTTTCCACATCACATTGGGTATGAGACTAATCCTGTTTTGCAGTACTGAGCCTGCCGTTGGCTTGAGGAAATTTGTTACTGGGAGGAATCAAACATGTTCTCTACTCAGGAGCGTAGTGGTGGACAAACTTAAGAAGAAACCTTTTTGATTGGTAAGAATCCAAGAATTCTCTCTTTTCTTATCTTCAAGGAAACTCATTTTCTTCCCATACAAGTCTTCTCCTCTCAAGAATGCTTCTTTCTTCTCTCTCCTTGTGTTGGCTGTGTTTATTTTTTTTTACGACTTTTCTACCTTAAAAAGGGTTTACAACTACAAAATTCGCCAAACTAAAAGACTGGAAAAAAAAATCAAGCCCATTAAATTCTTAATTTTTTTGCGCTGCACAATGGTGCCGAATACTTGAACTATTGTGCCAAACTTGTTGTCTGGGAATTTTCTCTACATTTTCTTCAGCTCAAATCTCTTCGTTTGAACTCTACATTTTCTCCCCAAATAGTTTTTCTATGAGTTACAATGTTAAAATTATCACTAAATATATATAATGAGTGACAACAATTTTTGTTTTGTCACAATAAGAATTTTTAGTAACAGGAGTTTTTTTAAAGTTGTCATTATTGACATTAGTAATACATGTATAGTGACAAAGTAAATAGAGTGACAATTATAATTGTTATCGCTAAATTGTCACAAAAGGTATATACTAATTGTCAATAATGAAAATAATTTCTTTGTCATAAATTATTAAAAATAACAACTTCTATACAAATTTTGTCACTATTAAACATGTAAAACCTATTTTAATGACAAAATGAAAGTTCTTGTCACTAAAAGTTTATAATTAGAGACGACTTTGATATTGTCACTTTTTTGGTCACCAATAATTTATTTTTTTAGTGTAAGCTAACAATCTTTGGATTTTACACACATTTGAGCACATCCAAAATGTTGCTAATCCTCACTTACTGAAGGTATTTTAGTCATGTTTGCGGGGAAAAGAAATAAAAAAATAATATTCCTTTTTTTCTTCAAAGAAAAAGAATTCAATTTTCACATTGCTCATTGGTTATGCAAAGCATGTGCAGATGTAGAAACCTCGTAAAAGTAAAATAATTAAACTTCACACACAATGAATTATAGGAATAAATTTTTATTCTTCTAGTGATTCTTGAATTCCAACCAAAATAATTAACGTACTTTGACCAAGAAAAACCAATGGTTGAAAAGCATAAGAAATCCATTCTTGATTATCTTATTTGTAAAATAATTGTTACTTCTAAGTAATGTGAAAAAAGAAAAGAAACCTAGATAGTCTTATTCCAAAGGTGAAAAAAGAAAAGAAACCTATATTTTTACTTCCGTTTGGTGTTTTAACATCAAAAATTGAGAATCACGTCAGATTAACAATGTTATCCATATTGTTCTTATTCTGGTCTATGTTCCACCAGAATAATGTCATCCATATTATTATAAATGAGATATATATTCTTACTTCGGTATGGTATTTTAACACCAAAAACTGAGAATGGCGTCAGATTAACAATGCTATCCATATTATTCTCACTCTCGTATGTGATTTAACACCAAATGCTGAGAGTGATGTCACATTAACAATGGGATCAATATCATTCTTAATTTCTTTTTGGTGCTTCCACACCAAAAGCTGCAAATGGTGTTGGATTAAGCATGAGACACGTATTGTTTTGATATGATAAGATCATGTGGTTATTTCATATGGAACGCTCGATGGCATATATTGAGTATTTTTTCATTGTATTAACCATGTGGTTATTTCTTTGAATTAACCATCGTGCAGCGTGTGCACCTTCTTCCATTGAAATTACACTACAAGAAAACAAGGTTTTAGAGACGGACACGAATCCGTCTCAAATCAGAGACGGAATTTGAGACGGAACTGATATCCGTCTCTGATTTGAGACGGATCACCGACGGACGTAGGAAACCGTCTCAATTTCATCAAGAAATTCATGAAAAATAAATTTAGGATAAAACAGAGACGGATTTAGAGACAGATATAAAGACGGAAAACATTCCATCTCTGAATCCGTCTCTAAAGGAAGGCTTTAAATTACGCAAATTAGAGACGGATTTTTTTCCATCTCTAAATTTCGAACAGAGACTGATTTAGAGACGGAAAAAAAGTCTCATTTTCATCGGCAATCAGAGTCGGAATTAGAGACGGATTTAAAAATAAAATCTTTATCTTTATTTTGAGACCGAATTAGAGACAGATTTTTTCCATCTCTAAATTTCGAACAGAGACGGATTTAGAGACGAAAAAAAGGTCTCATTTTCATTGGCAATCAGAGTCGGAATTAAAGACGGATTTAAAAATAAAATATTTATCTTTAGTTTGAGACCGAATTAGAGACGGATTTTTTCCATCTCTAAATTTCGAACAGAGACGGATTTAGAGACGGACAAAAAATCTCATTTTCATCGGCAATCAGAGTCGGAATTAGAGACGGATTTAAAAATAAAATCTTTATCTTTATTTTGAGACCGAATTAGAGACGGATTTTTTTCATCTCTAAATTTCGAACAGAGACGGATTTAGAGACGGAAAAAAAGTCTCATTTTCATCGGCAATCAGAGTCGGAATTAGAGACGGATTTAAAAATAAAATCTTTATCTTTATTTTGAGGCCGAATTAGAGACGGATTTTTTCCATCTCTAAATTTCGAACAGAGACGGATTTAGAGACGAAAAAAATGTCTCATTTTCATTGGCAATCAGAGTCGGAATTAGAGACGGATTTAAAAATAAAATATTTATCTTTAGTTTGAGACCGAATTAGAGACGAATTTTTTCCATCTCTAAATTTCGAACAGAGACGGATTTAGAGACAGAAAAAAAGTCTCATTTTCATCGGCAATCAGAGTCGGAATTAGAGACGGATTTAAAAATAAAATCTTTATCTTTATTTTGAGACCGAATTAGAGACGGATTGTTTCCATCTCTAAATTTCGAACAGAGATGGATTTAGAGACGAAAAAAAGGTCTCATTTTCATTGGCAATCAGAGTCGGAATTAGAGAAGGATTTAAAAATAAAATATTTATCTTTAGTTTGAGACCGAATTAGAGACGGATTTTTTCCATCTCTAAATTTCGAACAGAGACGGATTTAGAGACCGAAAAAAAGTCTCATTTTCATCGGCAATCAGAGTCGGAATTAGAGACGGATTTTGAAATTTCATATCCTCGATAAAGATTAATTAAAGTTGTCAATTGGGTCCATCGTTTCATTGCATTATTTTTCTCTTTTATCACTATTTTTTTACCTAATAAGTTAAGGTTAATTAAAGTTAAAGGTAAAGATGAGGGGATATATTCTAAATATTTAAATCATTAGGACTAAAAATGTCAATTGGGCTAGGGCTAATTCGGACATGGCGGGGCTAAAGTTAAAGGTAATTGGGCTAAAGTTAAAGTTAATTAAAGTTAAAGTTAAAGTTAATTAAAGTTAATTAAAGTTAAAGTTAAAGGCTAAGCAGTGCCTTGGTGTGGTGGTAAGGAGCTTAGAGTTTAAGTGGGTGGTCTTTGGTTCGATTCTTTGAAGTAGCATTTTAGTTTTTTTTTAAATATTAGTCATTGTTAATTCAATCTAATTAAAATAAATATGAATTATATTTTTTAACTTGAATTACTTCTAGTCTTCAAATATTTTTAATTTAATATTTATTATTATTTCAAACATACATGAAAAATACAAACGAATATATATAGTATAAATAATATTTCAACACATTTGACAACAAAGTTGACTCGGTGCAATTTTCATTCTCCTCTTATTCTAGGGTAAGCCCCTTTTATGAAACGAATTTGCACAGTAGATGACGCGGTAGCTTCATACACTCTAATTGATGCTCTCTTATACACACCAATTGGATCATCAAAAAATTGATTAACACAGTAGATATTTAGTGTATCCAACTCAGTTGCTTGCGACAACACGTACAGAATGTAGCTTAGCTCGCAATTAGAACCCGAGAAGTTGAAGATCGTGACCTCATTCAATGCCTCCAATCCCATTGCTTGCAACTTCCAGTCCTTTACGTAGTTTGATACACTATTGCCCGCGTTTTTCCATGGTGCACCCTACACATGTTAAGTCAAATACAATTTTATTTTAGAAACCCAAACAAAGAACGTGTTTAATAAACCATGTAATAACTAATCTCTTGACAAACCACAAAACTTAAAATATTACCACCAAATCGACTTTAAGCTCATTCAAGCCTGTACATCTACTGATGAGCACCAATGTGACAGCAAGATTGTTAAGCAGCTTTGAACACCTGATCTTTAGGCTGTGCATATTAACAAAAAAGTACTTCGCCATAATGCGATGTAGAGACTCCGCATGCGCCAACCTCTAAACAAACAATTCAAAAATAAATAAATCAAAACAACTTCTTAAAAGCATTTGTACTTATTCAAATAGATAGATATACCCTAACAAAATCAACCGGGACACATGCTCGTTCGCTGGACAACAATTCTTTCGTCATTTTTACAACCTCTCGAAGTAGTCGGTATGTCGAGCAAGTTGATGACATGTAGTGTCGATGATGATGTACTATCCACTGTAAAGAACGAGCTAACGGCCCCAATACTTGTAAATGACCCGGACCCTGTTCGTCTTGTTTCGATAAAATAATAAGGACATCTACATTGGGGAAGTGTACTTTTATATTCACATTTCCTTGGGCCCGATTGAATGCCATCTTGAATATTTTTACAGAAGGCAAATATGCCTCAAATTCTGTTAGTCCTCTAAAATCACAGTTCAATAACTGCAAATCATTCAACTCGGGACACCATTTTCCAAGGCGGGAAGAAAATGTGTTATCATATAGCACGATGTGCTTCAATATGAGTCTTTTTAAATTTCGTAAATTATATCTATCTTCCCACCTAACAATGTAGCTCGGTAGATATAATTTTAACTGAACAAGAGTGTGTGACAAAAACAGGCCGTTAGGGAGTGAAGTGGACAACCGGCCGACTAATTTCAGTATACGCACAGAATGATCTATTCCAAACGCCACCCACTCTTGCCTTATCCAATGCAATGCCTCGGCCCCATTGGTAACTCAAAGCTCAAGGTTTCAACCACACTTTCATTATGTTCAAGTATAGTGCGATTAACAAAATTAATAAAATCTAAACCATGATAACCCCTTTGTTCGAAACGGTTAATATCGAATAAAAGAGTAGGGATGGAATACCAACAATGTTGAAAATATTTGATAAAAGACCCAATCGGGCTGCCTCCACAATGCATGCATCCCTTGATAACCTTCCCATAACATAAAAAATTATATCCTCACAAAGGAAACTAAGTCCATTATTAGAAATTGTACCTCGTTCCATGATTGTTTATATGAACTATCCTCTGTTTATACTGTTTGTACCTTAAGCATACGACAGGAGCTGGAGGTTGATGACGACGTGCGGCTGGGCGGAGGTGATGGAGTATGGCTGATTTGGGCGGAGCTTGAGCAGCAGAGGCGGATCTGGTCGGAGCTTGGCAGAGTTGGTTTGTTGTAGATTTTTGTGAAAGTTGCCAAGTCCCAAATAATATATCCCTCTTTATCTTGACTCTTTGATAAAAGATATAAATATATTTTGAGCATTTGTAGTTAAAGGTAGTTAACCTTTACCTTTAACTTTAATTAACCTTAACTTATTAGGTAAAAAAATAGTGATAAAAGAGAAAATCAATGCAATGAAACGATGGACCTAATTGACAACTTTAATTAACCTTTATCGAGGATATGGAATTTCAAGATCTGCCCAAGATCTTTCATCGAGATAAGAAAATAACTTTAGGGTACAAATAATTTTTATTAAATATAAGCACATTAAATGACACGACGACTGAGTAAAAAATGTCTCTTGACATTAAAGCGAGCACAGTCACATGTCTTTTGATCCTCACTAACTTTATTGTCCAAATTTTACAATCATTTCACTGGAAAATTCTATTTAAGCGAATATTTAGTCTTTCAACTATTGTAAAGATTCTTTTTATAATAATAATAATAAGAAGAAGAAGTAATGTTTTATGTCATCTCTGATTAGTCACTGTTCTACCATTTCTTTAGTTTTGTTAAGGAAAAAAAATGCAATAAATGAAATTGATTAACTTTAATTTGCTTGATTAATCTTTACCTTAACAAAATAATATTTTACCACATGAGTCGTTGGTAGTGAAAGGGAGGACTTGCCTTTAACTTTAACTTTAATTAACTTTAATTAACTTTAACTTTAGCCCAATTACCTTTAACTTTAGCCCCGCCATGTCCGAATTAGCCCTAGCCCAATTGACATTTTTAGTCCTAATGATTTAAATATTTAGAATATATCCCCTCATCTTTACCTTTAACTTTAATTAACCTTAACTTATTAGGTAAAAAAATAGTGATAAAAGAGAAAAATAATGCAATGAAACGATGGACCCAATTGACAACTTTAATTAACCTTTATCGAGGATATGAAATTTCAAAATCCGTCTCTAATTCCGACCCTGATTGCCGATGAAAATGAGACTTTTTTCGGTCTCTAAATCCGTCTCTGTTCGAAATTTAGAGATGGAAAAAATCCGTCTCTAATTCGGTCTCAAACTAAAGATAAATATTTTATTTTTAAATCCGTCTCTAATTCCGACTCTGATTGCCAATGAAAATGAGACCTTTTTTTCGTCTCTAAATCCGTCTCTGTTCGAAATTTAGAGATGGAAAAAATCCGTCTCTAATTCGGTCTCAAAATAAAGATAAAGATTTTATTTTTAAATCCGTCTCTAATTCCGACTCTGATTGCCGATGAAAATGAGACTTTTTTTCCGTCTCTAAATCCGTCTCTGTTCGAAATTTAGAGATGGAAAAAATTCGTCTCTAATTCGGTCTCAAACTAAAGATAAATATTTTATTTTTAAATCCGTCTCTAATTCCGACTCTGATTGCCAATGAAAATGAGACCTTTTTTTCGTCTCTAAATCCGTCTCTGTTCGAAATTTAGAGATGGAAAAAATTCGTCTCTAATTCGGTCTCAAAATAAAGATAAAGATTTGATTTTTAAATCCGTCTCTAATTCCGACTCTGATTGCCGATGAAAATGAGACTTTTTTTCCGTCTCTAAATCCGTCTCTGTTCGAAATTTAGAGATGGAAAAAATTCGTCTCTAATTCGGTCTCAAACTAAAGATAAATATTTTATTTTTAAATCCGTCTCTAATTCCGACTCTGATTGCCGATGAAAATGAGACCTTTTTTTCGTCTCTAAATCCGTCTCTGTTCAAAATTTAGAGATGGAAAAAATCCGTTTCTAATTCGGCCTCAAAATAAAGATAAAGATTTTATTTTTAAATCCGTCTCTAATTCCGACTCTGATTGCCGATGAAAATGAGACTTTTTTTCCGTCTCTAAATCCGTCTCTGTTCGAAATTTAGAGATGGAAAAAATTCGTCTCTAATTCGGTCTCAAAATAAAGATAAAGATTTTATTTTTAAATCCGTCTCTAATTCCGACTCTGATTGCCGATGAAAATGAGACTTTTTTTCCGTCTCTAAATCCGTCTCTGTTCGAAATTTAGAGATGAAAAAAATCCGTCTCTAATTCGGTCTCAAAATAAAGATAAAGATTTTATTTTTAAATCCGTCTCTAATTCCGACTCTGATTGCCGATGAAAATGAGACTTTTTTTCCGT
The DNA here is from genome assembly GCA_019426215.1 of Buddleja alternifolia. Lineage (NCBI taxonomy): Eukaryota > Viridiplantae > Streptophyta > Magnoliopsida > Lamiales > Scrophulariaceae > Buddleja > Buddleja alternifolia. The sequence continues at coordinate 6,317 of WHWC01000404.1, read as the reverse complement.
CTCTAAATCCGTCTCTGTTCGAAATTTAGAGATGGAAAAAAATCCGTCTCTAATTTGCGTAATTTAAAGCCTTCCTTTAGAGACGGATTCAGAGATGGAATGTTATCCGTCTTTATATCCGTCTCTAAATCCGTCTCTGTTTTATCCTAAATTTATTTTTCATGAATTTATTGTTGAAATTGAGACGGTTTCCTACGTCCGTCGGTGATCCGTCTCAAATTAGAGACGGATATCATTACCGTCTCAAATTCCGTCTCTGATTTGAGACGGATTCGTGTCCGTCTCTGATTTTCCGTCTCTGAAACCTTGTTTTCTTGTTGTGAAAGCGAATAGAGCTAGATCGTGAAAGAAAAGGGTAAAAACACAATCTCAATCGTATCATATGCCCATAATTCATCATTTAAATTTAATTAAAGATCAGTTACGGGATTTTGACTTACTAGGAAAGAGTTTTGTAAAGTTCCTCAAATTTGAATTATATACTACAAAAACCATTTGAAATATTTTTCTTGAATTATAAAGTCAATGACAAGAACAAATCATTGAAATTCAAATAGTTTTAATGAAATTTTTTTATACAATACCGGCTATTTTTCTTATTTTATCAAAGTCTCTTAATATGGTAAAACAATAATTTCTTTCACCCTGTGATTGGATTATATTCGAAAAACATGAGATACACATTACACAATGTTAGATGGTATGCAACTAACATTATGAGCTTAATTTATCTTTAGAAGGAACGTGTAAACGTCAATTTGGATCCTCTGTTTTGATATATTTTTTATTTTGTAATCCACTTTAAATATGCGTTAAGTATAAATGCCAACTGCTTGGAGAAATATTTTATACAGATAAATACATATGTGATGAAATATAAGCAGTGTCTTAAATCCCGGTCGAAACACCAAAATTTCGATCGAAGTTTCGTGTTTCGGGGTGGTTCCATAACGAATTCTTACATTCGATCCAACTTTGCAGAATATCTACCGAAATTTCGACTGAAACCCGAAATTTCCCAATTTGTCGAAACTCGAAATTTTCCGAAATATAAAATATTTTTGTCAAATATCCATCAAAATTTCGGCTGAAACCCGAATTTTCAGCTAAAATTTAATTTTTATATTTATTTTCTACATAATTTTCTAATATTTAAACTGATATTATATAATTAAAAAATTATATTTAAAGTTGGTCCACACATCTTAAATCCTAGAAAATAAATTAGCTAAATATATTTAATGAAGAAGAAAAAATAAATTCCATAAAATAAAGAAACTCATTTTCAACAATGGAGAAATCAATAAATACAACTTACAGAAGAAGAATGTAGAATCCAAGAAGAAACCTTTTTTTTTGTTTTCCACGGGTTTTTCCATACCACATTGGATATGAGATTAATCCTGTTTCGCGGTACTGAGCCTGCTGTTGGCCTGAGAGAATTTTTTACTGGAAAGAATCAAATATGTTCCCTACTCAGGAGCGTAGTGATGGACAAATCACTACTCTAATCCTTCATGTTAAGAAGAAACCTTTTTGATTGGCAAGAATCCAAGAATTCTCTCCTTTCTTATCTTCAAGGGAACTCATTTTCTTCCTATACAAGTCTTCTCCTCTCAAGAATGCTTCTCTCTTCTCTCTCCTTGCGTTGGCTGTGTTTATTTTTTTTTATGACTTTTCTACCTTAAAAAGGGTTTACAACTACAAAATTCGCCAAACTAAAAGACTGAAAAAAAAAATCAAGCCCATTAAATTCTTAAATTTTTTGCGCTGCACAATGGTGCCGAATACTTGAACTATTGTGCCAAACTTCTTGTCTGGGAATTTTTTCTACATTTTCTTCAGCTCAAATCTCTTCGTTTGACCTCTATCTTGCTCTTCTTTAGGTCTTTTAGTTGACCTTCTTTGTTCTCATTAGTAATTCCTTTTTTACTCGTTAAACCAATCGTTCTTTGCCTACAAAGTAAAATGGCTAATTAAGAAGTCAAAATATGGAAACACGAACAAAAACAACAAAAAAGATTAACTCAGTTGATTTTATTTTCTTTTCCCGTGTTCATGTTCTCGTAATATTTCTCTCACTCAATTTTGAAATTACGAGCACAATAATATTGTTGAAGATTACAGAGAGGAATGTTTATCACAATATAATTCGAATTATATGTATTCCAATTCTACTGATGGATTGAATGCGGGGTTATGTGTGTTGTAGATGCTATCCACTGATGGAGGAGAAGTGTAGTGAAATGAAGGGAATTGAAGGTGAATGAAGAGGTTGCATATTTGGAGAGAATTCTGAAGGTTCACTTAAAGGATATAATAATCAATATGTAAACTTGCTTAGGCAAGAGGAGAATTGCTCTGGCTATATCTCTAGCCCAATTGACTAAATCTTCTTAGGCAGTTGATGAAAACACTCCACATTCTTTTTAAATTAATTATATTAATTATAATGTCTCTAATGCATCATATAGAATTCTTATTAATATTAAAAGGTGGACCAAATAATTCCTTTTAAATAAACTTTGAAAAATATTTTTTACTTCTTTTTTGTTGTGAAAATAATACTAAATAAAATCGCATTTTTTTCAAGCATTTTTTTAGAAAGAAAAAAAAACTACCTTTCATCAGTGCAATAAAACTAATCATCTTTCCATGAAAACTCAAACCCCGATATGATTTTATTGAACTCGTTAAATGATATGTGTCGTGCATTTGCTCCATAATAAATATCAAAATTTCTGTTTTGAATATTGAAAATTAATATAACATCAAAAGATCAAAAGTAAAAATAATCATCAAATTATATTACACTGAGATAGTATTGGTGAACTCAATATGTCCACCTAGAATAATAACTAATTTTATTTTCTGTTAAATTTAATGAAAAAATAATTGTCAATTTTATCCAAGATAAAATAACATTTACCATAATTTGGTTCTAAATAAAGAAGTAAAAATTTTAGTTATATCTACAACCATTTTTTATAACTTATTATTTACTGTAGTTGTCCATCACTTTTAAATTTTAAAATTATGAACTATTAACTTTTGAATTCTACATTTAGTTAAAAAAGTGGTATCAAATTAGTTTGTCAAAAAAATGATAAGAATTATTTTAATAGACTAAAGTGTATTTTTGTCTTTATGGTGAAATTTAAATACAATTATAGTACCTCTAACAAAGAGTTAAGTGCCTTTATCAATTCTCATCTTAGTATATGAGAGGGCTTTTTTTATTCTAATTCAATGAGGAATAATGAATAATAGAATATTCTTCTTCTCCTTCAAATAAAAATAAAAAAAACAAAGAACACAGAAAAAAATAAAAAATAAGTGGCCGTAAATTGCCCCAAAGCTCAAAGTCGTTATCGTAAAGATCGTTCCTTCAATTCATTCCTCAACACACACTAATTACCACATTAACAACAACAACAAGATTTCTTTAATAAATAATAAGTCTATCTCTCCAATATCGTAGCAATAAAATAGCAGTGGGACTAATCATAGTACAGTATATTACATTATAGTAATGCAAATGGCGGCAGTGGCATCGTCATCACCTATTGGGTTCAGGAAAATTTGTGGGCTTCCAATTTCATCGTCTCCTGAACTAAATGGGCAGCAGAAAAAATTGCAGTGTAAACCAAACATATGTCCTCTAAATCGGAGCTGTATGGGGGTGCTTGTGTGTGAATTTTGATGAAAGCAGTGGCAGAGGAAATGGCAGGAGTAGATTGCACGCTATCCGTGTTGTTTCTCCTAAGCTGTTTCTGATTCCAGTTATTCCCAGACTTGTCTTGAGCCTGAGGCCATCAATGTATATATATATATATATATATATATATATATATATATATACTCTCTGTGTGTGTGATGCATTTAGATGATTAGTGTTTTCTTGATATTGTTATACTTGATACATATAGTTTTTGTTGGCTCATCATTTTTTGATTGCCTTAGAATTATGTTAGATTCATTACTATTATGTACTTTTATTTATGTTATAACTTAATGTTCTTGATATGCATGGCTGGTGGTGTATCATGATTTATGCAACTTATGTCTCAGTTGATACATTGGGGAGTATGGTTCTGTTTAATTTGCTATTCAGTATGCATTTACAGATGAAATAAAGCATTAGGACACGTAGCTGTTTTTAGTGAAGGGTCTCTCAGTTTTGCTGAAATTGATGTGAGAATAATGAGATAGTCCGATTGTGAGATTCGGTCTTTCGGTGTTTGTTGTTATATTGCATAAACTTGTTTAACTGCACCATCTGATGACATTGAATTGTAGTAGCTGCAGTCATACCCATGCACAGAGTGTATCTCCAAGTTTTTGACTAGCTTTCATGAAATTATGTTCTAGTAGTATGGGTCTAAAACATGGATGATATGATTAAAGGCGTAAAACTAAGTGTTTCTGCTAATCGTGATGTAAGCGTATGCCAGCCTATTTGAGATCACACTTGCAAGTTTTGCATTTGAGGAACAAAATTTGACTTGTATATGATTTCTGAACCAACATTCTTATCATCAATTGAAACAATAGTTTGATGTTTGCTTACACAGAGTGTTCTAGGAATCATTCTTGGAGGTGGAGCTGGGACGCGGCTTTATCCTCTTACCAAGAAAAGAGCAAAACCTGCCGTCCCTTTGGGTGCAAACTATCGGTTGATTGACATCCCTGTTAGTAATTGTTTGAACAGCAACATAAACAAGATATATGTCCTTACTCAATTTAATTCTGCATCTCTTAATCGCCACTTATCGAGGGCCTATGCAAGTAATATGGTGGTTATAAGAATGAAGGGTTTGTTGAAGTTCTCGCTGCCCAGCAAAGCCCAGAAAATCCAAACTGGTTCCAGGTAAAAAACAAGAAATACTCTCTTGATTTAGATGTTTTCTAGCAGTGAAATGCTTTTATGTTTGTGCCTTCAATTTAATGGTTGTTTCGCCATTGTCAATTCTCATCGAATTACATCTTAATAACTCTATTTCTCGCAACAAAACCTTGCTATGTTCAATTGTTGTCTGTTGTTCATCTGAACACACGTGAGCTAACTTAATGTTGAGATTCAATGTCTGTATGCTTCTTTTTGTGGGATTTATTAGGGTACAGCAGATGCAGTGAGGCAGTATCTATGGCTTTTTGAAGAACATGATGTTCTCGAGTATCTGGTTCTTGCTGGGGATCACTTATATAGGATGGATTATGAGAAATTCGTCCAAGCGCACAGAGAACAGATGCCGATATAACAGTAGCTGCATTGCCAATGGATGAGAAACGTGCTACTGCATTTGGTCTAATGAAGATTGACGAGGAAGGAAGATCATAGAATTTGCCGAGAAGCCAAAGGGAGAACAACTCAAGGCAATGAAGGTAAAACTTGAATTGGAGATTGTTGTTTGCTTTTATTGTTTACAACCTATCTGCTGATATGTTTTAATTTGCTGTTCTTGATTATGCAAGGTTGACACACCACAATTTAGGTCTTGATGATGAGAGAGCAAAGGAAATGCCTTATATTGCGAGTATGGGTATCTACGTTTTTAGCAAGAACGCAATGTTGAATTTGCTAAGAGAGAAATTCCCAGGAGCCAATGATTTGGAAGTGAAGTTATTCCAGGTGCTACTTCAGTTGGTTTGAGGGTAAGTCATGTTTGAAGAACTGCTTGTTCCTTAGATATAAATTCCTGTTTCAATTGCAATATTGTATTTTTTTTTTCCAAGTTCATGCCTTTTGTATTCTTTCCTAACAAAAAAGTAACTTTTGTCTTTCAGGTTCAGGCATATCTGTATGATGGTTATTGGGAAGACATCGGGACTATCGAGGCATTCTATAATGCCAATTTAGGGATCACAAAGAAGCCTGTGCCAGATTTCAGGTTAGTTGCCTTAACGACTTATTACAAGGGATTAAAACGTATTTGCATTTACATATATATGATTTTCCCATCAAATGCAGTTTCTATGACCGGTCCGCTCCAATCTATACACAACCACGTTACTTGCCACCTTCCAAAATGCTCAATGCTGATGTTACTGACAGTGTAATTGGTGAGGGTTGTGTCATACATGTAAGGCTTCCCATGCAAAATTTCCCAACAGAATGTAGCAACTTTGATGATTCTGTAAATATAATAGAGGGAATACTGATTTAAATGCTCATTTTGAACTTTGCAGAGTTGTAAAATTCACCATTCTGTGATTGGTCTGCGATCATGCATCTCGGAGGGTGCAATTATAGAGACACCTGTTGATGGGAGCCGACTATTATGAGGTATTTTTTGTCCCTCTTCTTTTTGCAATAA
>WHWC01000403.1:0-33098 GCA_019426215.1 Buddleja alternifolia | reverse complement strand
GTTAAATTAATTTGTTTTAATTAAAATTTTGCTTGAAATAGAGACTGTAATTCAAAATTTTAGCATTAGAGCTAGTTTGAGATGCTCTCCTTAATTGTATATTACCCCTTCAGTCCAATAACTAGTACGTTCAAATGGGCGAGGTTAGATTTTAGTTTAATTAATCGCACATGAAATGTCTGACTGAAAAGGATAATAATTAATACGGGCCCCCTCTTTTATTGTGTAACAACAAAAACTCCCCTCTCTTATTGAAAATTACCAACACACCCCCTCATGTTACAATTTTCTTACAATTGCACCAGATGTGTGTAACAATTTTTACAACTTTATACATTGTAAACTTTACAAATAGACCCCCGGAAAGTGTGTGTTGGTAATTTTCAATAAGGGAAGGAAAATTTTTATAATTACAGAATAAATGAAAGCGTCTATGTGTAATTTTCCTTAATTAATATACTCTCGCCTAACCACCATATATAGTTACGTATAAATAGCAAATGTTTTTGCACGTACTCTTAAAGACTCTTAAATACCTTAATTAAAATGTGTAAACAATTTTCGGTACATCTTTTTGGTTTAGGATAAGAGGGTTAGCACATTTGGTCATCATTATCACCTACTCGACAAATGTTGTCCCACGGTCAATCCCGTTAGAAAAGCTGTTCACGGCATGTATCACGTGGTGATCACGTCGCCTTGAAGTCTGAAAATTGCCGTAACAAATTTCAAAAATTGGCCAAGAAAAACAAATTTTTTTTAACGTGTGTAGTTTAGTCGATAACGTCAACGCCGTTTTGCCAAAATAACTATATGCATCCAATTAAATCTCCGTCAAGCATGCCATCACAAATTTCATAGATTGGACAAGAAATACACAACTTTTTTAACTTGTGTAGTTTAGTCAATATCGTCAGTGGCATTTTGCCAAAATAACTATATGCAATCAATTAAATCTCCGTCAAGCATGCCATCACAAATTTCATAGATTGGACAAGAAATACACAACTTTTTAACGTGTATACTTTAGTCGATATCGTCAGTGCCATTTTGCCAAAGTAACTATATGCATCCAAATAAATCTCCATCAACTTATCATGCACAATAAACAAAAACAAAAAGAAAAAAAAAGGAAAAACTCTAAAAGTACATACTACTACGTTACATATGTCAAACTAAAATATCATGAACATAGAATATTTAAGACAAATCCTATTTCTATTGCAGATATCCAATTCTCTATAAGACACGTTCAAGTTCATAATAGTTAAGTATTAAAATGGATGCTTATGTTACTAATATCTACCTTGTAACGTGAGGTTAATTAATTCGTTTTAATTAAAATTTTGCTTGAAATAGAGACAGTAATTCAAAATTTTAGCATTAGAGCTAGTTTGAGGAAATCTCCTTAATTGTATATTACCCCTTCAGTCCAATAACTAGTACGTTCAAATGGGCGAGGTTAGATTTTAGTTTAATTAAACGCACGTGAAATATCTGACAGAAAACGATAATAATTAATACAGACCCCCTCTTTTATTGTGTAACTACAAAAACTCTCCCTCACTTATTGGAAATTACCAACACCCTCCCTCATGTTACAATTTTCTTACAATTGGACCAGATGTGTATAACAATTCTTACAACTTTACACTTTGGAAACCTTACAAATAGACCCCCTGAAAGTGTGTGTTGGTAACTTTCAATAAGGAATGGAAAGTTTTTATAATTACAGAATAAGTGAAGGCGTCTATGTGTAATTTTTCTTAATTAATATACTCTCGCCTAACCACCATATATAGTCACTTATAAAAAGCAAATGTTTTTGCACGTACTCTTAAAGAATCTTAAATACCTTAATTAAAATGTCTAAACAATTTTCGGTAACTCTTTTTGGTTTAGGATAAGAGGTTTAGCACATTTGGTCATCATTTTCACTTACTCGACAAATGTAGTCCCATGTTTAGTCCAATGTTATGAAACCCGGCCCGGACCGGCCGGTCGAACCGGTAAAAACCGGAACCGGTCACTAGGCCGGTCCGGTTATGCCAAAAAAACGTTCGGAGCTCAAAACCTGTCAAACCCGGTGAAACCCGGCCAGAACCGGTCAGAACCGGTTGAACCGGACAATTTTAAAAATAATGCAATTCAACCCTTTAATTTCTAAAAATCTGAAATTGACCCCTTTAAAATCTAAAAATATGCAATTGGCCCCCCAAAATATAGGAAATACAATTATTTTTTTCATATTTTCATATATATATAGAAAATACATTTTTTTTTTCATATTTTCATATTTTATATATTTAATAGTATATTAATTATTATTTATTGCATAATTATGACATCACCGGTTCGACCCCGGTTGACCCGACGGTTGAACCGGTGACCCGTGACCCGGTCACTTTTCATGTTCACTGTCCGGTCCGGTTTTCAGAACATTGGTTTAGTCCCGTTAGAAAAGCTGTTCACGGCATGTCTCACGTGGTGATCACGTGGCCTTGAAGTCTGAAAATTAACGTAACAAATTTCATAGATTGGACAAGAAATACACAATTTTTTTAACGTGTGTGGTGTAGTCGACATCGTCAGCGCCTTTTTGACAAAATAACTATATGCATCCAATTAAATCTCCGTCAAGCATTCCGTAACAAATTTTATAGATTGGACAAGAAATACACAATTTTTTTAATGTGTGTAATTTAGTCGATACCGTCAGTGGCATTTTGCCAAAGTAACAAAATGCATCCAAATAAATCTCAGTCAACTTATCACACACAATAAACAAAAATAAAAGAAAAAAGAAGAGGAAAAACTCTTAAAGCAAATACTATTACTTTACATATGTCAAACTAAAATATCATGAACAGAGAATATTTAAGACAAATCTTATTTCTATTGCACATATCCAATTCTCTATAAGACACCTTCAAGTTCATAATAGTTAAGTATTAAAATGGATGCTTATGTTACTAATATCTACCTTGTAACGTGAGGTTAATTAATTCGTTTTAATTAAAATTTTGTTTGAAATAGAGACATTAATTCAAAGTTTTAGCATTAGAGCTAGTTTGAGAAGCTCTCCTTAATTGTATATTACCCCTTCAGTCCAATAACCAGTACGTTCAAATGGGCGAGGTTAGATTTTAGTTTAATTCATCACACGTGAAATATCTGACAGAAAACGATAATAATTAATACAGACTCCCTCTTTTATTGTGTAACTACAAAAACTCTCCCTCACTTATTGAAAATTACCAACACGCTTCCTCATGTTACAATTTTCTTACAATTGCACTAGATGTGTGTAACAATTCTTACAACTTTACCCTTTGGAAACCTTACAAATAGACCCCCTGAAAATGTCTGTTGGTAATTTTCAATAAGTGATGGAAAGTTTTTATAAGTACAGAATAAATGAAGGCATATATGTGTAATTTTTCTTAATTAATATACTCTCGCCTAACCACCTTATATAGTTACTTTTAAATAGCAAATGTTTTTGCACGTACTCTTAAAGAATCTTAAATACCTTAATTAAAATGTCTAAACAATTTTCGGTACCTCTTTTTGGTTTAGGATAAGAGGTTTAGCACATTTGGTCATCATTTTCACTTACTCGACAAATGTAGTCCCAAGGTTAGTCCCGTTAGAAAAGCTGTTCACGGCATGTCTCACGTGGTGATCACGTGGCCTTGAAGTCTGAAAATTGCCGTAACAAATTTCATAGATTGGACAAGAAATACACAATTTTTTTAACGTGTGTAGTTTAGTCGACACCGTCAGCGCCTTTTTGCCAAAATAACTATATGCATCCAATTAAGTCTCCGTCAGGCATTGCGTAACAAATTTCATAGATTGGACAAGAAATACACAATTTTTTTAATGTGTGTAATTTAGTCGATATCGTCAATGACATTTTGCCAAAGTAACTATATGCATTCAAATAAATCTCCGTCAACTTATCACACACAATAAACAAGAACAAAAGAAAAAAGAAGAGGGAAAACTTTTAAAGCGAATACTATTACGTTACATATGTCAAACTAAAATATCATGAACAGTGAATATTTAAGACAAATCCTATTTCTCTTGCAGATATCCAATTATCTATAAGACACGTTCAAGTTCATAATAGTTAAGTATTATAATAGATGCTTATGTTACTAAAATCTACCTTGTAACGTGAGGTTAATTAATTCGTTTTAATTAAAATTTTGCTCCAAATAGAGACAGTAATTCAAAATTTTAGCATTAGAGCTAGTTTGAGAAGCTCACCTTAATTGTATAGTACCCCTTTAGTCCAATAACTAGTATGTTCAAATGGGCGAGGTTAGATTTCAGTTTAATTAATCGCGCGTGAAATATCTGACTGAAAAAGATAATAATTAATACGGACCCCCTCTTTTATTGTGTAACAACAAAAACTCCCCTCACTTATTGAAAATTACCAACACACCCCCTCATGTTACAATTTTCTTACAATTGCACCAGATGTGTGGAACAATTCTTACAACTTTATCCATTGTAAACTTTACAAATAGACCCCCGAAAAGTGTATGTTGGTAATTTTCAATAAGGGAAGGGAAATTTTTATAATTACAGAATAAATGAATGCGTCTATGTGTAATTTTCCTTAATTAATATACTCTCGCCTAACCACCATATATAGTTACTTATAAATAGCAAATGTTTTTGCACGTACTCTTAAAGAATCTTAAATACCTTAATTAAAATGTGTAAACAATTTTCGGTACATCTTTTTGGTTTAGGATACGAGGTTTAGCACATTTGGTCATCATTTTCACTTACTCGACAAATGTTGTCCCATGGTTAGTCCCGTTAGAAAAGTTGTTCACGGCATGTCTCACGTGGTGATCACGTGGCCTTGAAGTCTGAAAATTGCCGTAACAAATTTCAATAATTGGCCAACAAAAACACAATTTTTTTAACGTGTAGTTTAGTCGATATCGTCAGTGCCGTTTTGCCAAAATAACCATATGCATCCAATTAAATCTCCGTCAAGCATGCCATCACAAATTTCATAGATTGGACAAGAAATACACAATTTTTTTAACGTGTGTAGTTTAGTCGATATCGTCAGTGCCGTTTTGCCAAAATAACCATATGCATCCAATTAAATCTCCGTCAAGCATTCCATCACAAATTTCATAGATTGGACAAGAAATACACAACTTTTTAACGTGTATACTTTAGTCGATGTCGTCATTGCCATTTTACCAAAGTAACTATATGCATCCAAATAAATCTCCATCAACTTATCATGCACAATAAACAAAAAGAAAAAGAAAAAAAAAAGGAAAAACTCTTAAAGTACATACTATTACGTTACATATGTCAAACTAAAATATTATGAACATAGAATATTTAAGAAAATCCTATTTCTATTGCAGATATCCAATTCTCTATAAGACACGTTCAAGTTCATAATAGTTAAGTATTAAAATGGATGCTTATGTTACTAATATCTACCTTGTAACGTGAGGTTAATTAATTCGTTTTAATTAAAATTTTGCTTGAAATAGAGACAGTAATTCAAAATTTTAGCATTAGAGCTAGTTTGAGGAAATCTCCTTAATTGTATATTACCCCTTCAGTCCAATAACTAGTACGTTCAAATGGGCGAGGTTAGATTTTAGTTTAATTAATCGCACGTGAAATATCTGACAGAAAACGATAATAATTAATACAGAACCCCTCTTTTATTGTGTAACTACAAAAACTCTCCCTCACTTATTGGAAATTACCAACACGCTCCCTCATGTTACAATTTTCTTACAATTGCACCAGATGTGTGTAACAATTCTTACAACTTTACCCTTTGGAAACTTTACAAATAGACCCCCTGAAAGTATGTGTTGATAATTTTCAATAAGGAATGGAAAGTTTTTATAATTACAGAATAAGTGAAGGCGTCTATGTGTGATTTTTCTTAATTAATATACTCTCGCCTAACCACCATATATATAGTTACTTATAAATAGCAAATGTTTTTGCACGTACTCTTAAAGAATCTTAAATACCTTAATTAAAATGTCTAAACCATTTTCGGTAACTCTTTTTGGTTTAGGATAAGAGGTTTAGCACATTTGGTCATCATTTTCACTTACTCGACAAATGTAGTCCCATGTTTAGTCCCGTTAGAAAAGCTGTTCACGGCATGTCTCACGTGGTGATCACGTGGCCTTGAAGTCTGAAAATTGACGTAACAAATTTCATAGATTGGACAAGAAATACACAATTTTTTTAACGTGTGTGGTTTAGTCGACATCGTCAACGCTTTTTTGCCAAAATAACTATATGCATCGAATTAAATCTCCGTCAAGCATTCCGTAACAAATTTCATAGATTGGACAAGAAATACACAATTTTTTTTTTGTGTGTAATTTAGTCGATATCGTCAGTGGCATTTTGTCAAAGTAACTATATGCATCCAAATAAATCTCCGTCAACTTATCACGGACAATAAAGAAAAACAAAAGAAAAAAGAAGAGGAAAAACTCTTAAAGCGAATACTATTACGTTACATAAGTCAAACTAAAGTATTATGTACAGAGAATATTTAAGACAAATCCTATTTCTCTTGCAGATATCCAATTCTCTATAAGACACGTTCAAGTTCAAAATAGTTAAGTATTAAAATAGGATGCTTATGTTACTAAAATCTACCATGTAACGTGAGGTTAATTAATTCGTTTTAATTAAAATTTTGCTTGAAATAGAGATAGTAATTCAAAATTTTAGCATTAGAGCTAGTTTGAGAAGCTCTCCTTAATTGTATATTACCCCTTTAGTCCAATAACTAGTAAGTTCAAATGGGCGAGGTTAAATTTTAGTTTAATTAATCGCACGTGAAATATCAGACAGAAAACGATAATAATTAATACAGACCCCTTCTTTTATTGTGTAACAACAAAAACTCCCCTCCCTTATTGAAAATTACCAGCACACCCCCTCACGTTACAATTTTCATACATTTGCACCAGATGTGTGTAACAATTCTTACAACTTTACCCTTTGTAAATCTTACAAATAGACCCTCGGAAAGTATATGTTGGTAATTTTCAATAAGGGAAGGGAAATTTTTATAATTACAGAATAAGTGAACGTGTCTATGTGTAATTTTCCTTAATTAATATACTCCCGCCTAACGACCATATATAGTTACTTATAAATAGCAAATGTTTTTGCACGTACTCTTAAAGAATCTTAAATACCTTAATTAAAATGTCTAAACAATTTTCGGTACCTCTTTTTGGTTTAGGATAAGAGGTTTAGCACATTTGGTCATCATTTTCACTTACTCGACAAATGTTGTCCCATGGTTAGTCCCGTTAGAAAAGTTGTTCACGGCATGTCTCACGTGATGATCACGTGGCCTTGAAGTCTGAAAATTGCCGTAACAAATTTCAAAAATTGGCCAAGAGAAACACAATTTTTTTAACGTGTGTAGTTTAGTCGATATCATCATTGCCGTTTTGCCAAAATAACCATATGCATCCAATTAAATCTCCGTCAAGCATGCCATCACAAATTTCATAGATTGGACAAGAAATACACAATTTTTTTAACGTGTGTAGTTTAGTCGATATCCTCAGTGCCATTTTGCCAAACTAACTATGTGCATCCAAATAAATCTCCATCAACTTATCATGCACAATAAACAAAAACAAAAAGAAAAAAAAAAGGAAAAACTCTTAAAGTACATACTATTACGTTACATATGTCAAACTAAAATATCATGAACAGAGAATATTTAAGACAAATCCTATTTCTATTGCAGATATCCAATTCTCTATAAGACACGTTCAAGTTCATAATAGTTAAGTATTAAAATGGATGCTTATTTTACTAATATCTACCTTGTAACGTGAGGTTAATTAATTCGTTTTGATTAAAATTTTGCTTGAAATAGAGACAGTAAGTCCAAATTTTAGCATTAGAGCTAGTTTGAGGAAATCTCCTTAATTGTATATTACACCTTCAGTCCAATAACTAGTACGTTCAGATGGGCGAGGTTAGATTTTAGTTTAATTAATTGTACGTGAAATATCTGACAGAAAACGATAATAATTAATACAGACCCCCTCTTTTATTGTGTAACTACAAAAACTCTCCCTCACTTATTGGAAATTACCAACACGCTCTCTCATGTTTCAATTTTCTTACAATTGCACCAGATGTGTGTAACAATTCTTACAACTTTACCCTTTGGAAACCTTACAAATAGACCCTCTGTGTGTTGGTAATTTTCAATATGGGATGGAAAGTTTTTATAATTACAGAATAAGTGAAGGCGTCTATGTGTAATTTTTCTTAATTAATATACTCTCGCCTAACCACCATATATAGTTACTTATAAATAGCAAATGATTTTGCACGTACTCTTAAAGAATCTTAAATACCTTAATTAAAATGTCTAAACAATTTTCGGTAACTCTTTTTGGTTTAGGATAAGAGGTTTAGCACATTTGGTCATCATTTTCACTTACTCGACAAATGTAGTCCCATGTTTAGTCCTGTTAGAAAAGCTGTTCACGGCATGTCTCACGTGGTGATCACGTGGCCTTGAAGTCTGAAAATTGCCGTAACAAATTTCATAGATTGGACAAGAAATACACAATTTTTTTAACTTGTGTACTTTAGTAGACATCGTCAGCGCCTTTTTGCCAAAATAACTATATGCATCCAATTAAATCTCCATCAAGCATTCCGTAACAAATTTCATAGATTGGACAAGAAATACACAATTTTTTTGATGTGTGTAATTTAGTCGATATCGTCAGTGGCATTTTGCCAAAGTAACTATATGCATCCAAATAAATCTCCGTCAACTTATCACACACAATAAAGAAAAACAAAAGAAAAAAGAAGAGGAAAAACTCTTAAAGCGAATACTATTACGTTACATATGTCAAACTAAAATATCATGTATAGAGAATATTTAAGACAAATCCTATTTCTCTTGCAGATATCCAATTCTCTATAAGACACGTTCAAGTTTAAAATAGTTAAGTATTAAAATGGATGCTTATGTTACTAAAATCTACCTTGTAACGTGAGGTTAATTAATTCGTTTTAATTAAAATTTTGCTCGAAATAGAGACAGTAATTCAAAATTTTAGCATTAGAGCTAATTTGAGAAGCTCTCCTTAATTGTATATTACCCCTTCAGTCCAATAACTAGTACGTTCAAATGGGCGAGGTTAGATTTTAGTTTAATTAATCGCACGTGAAATGTCTGACTGAAAATGAGAATAATTAATACGGACCCCCTCTTGGGAAATCACGATCTAAGTATAGGAGTTTATACGCGAGACATCGGTTATTCTCTACCTTAGGAGTTTTCACTATAACAATATAAGAGTAATTCTACAACAAGAGCCTTTATAAGTATATTTGATCAATTTGGACCTAGCATGTGCCTTAGTCTCCCTTTACAATTGGTTTTAATTCATTTGCATAACCTTGTTCTTATTGTACACGTTTTTACATTCAAGTTACCTTTATTGTAGTTGTTCTTTGTATAAAATCATAAACTAGAATTCAAGTCTCCGTGGTTCGACAACCCGGACTTTTCGTCCACACTTATTACTACACACGACTAGTGCACTTGCTATCATAGCACGTTAGCTTTTAGCGTGTCATTTATGCATTGTGTTCACATGTTCTCTCCGATTTCTTCTGCCCTGCCCTATATATCTTGAGTTTTATTTTTTGAAATATGTGGGGGATTGTTGGTTAATAGTATCTTATTTTTGGGATATTTCAAAAAAAAAAAAAAAATTGGAATGATTTCTAATCACTTAATCTATGGGATTTGTGATTTCAATTAAGCAAGATTAGTGTAATTAATTAGCTGTTTGAAATCCCTAAGATTTTGTTCTTTCACATGTACTTTATGTGTGTATAAATAGGCCTCTTTCAAGGAAAACATCCGAAAAGAGAAAACCAAAATTGATCAGAAAGCTTATTATCAAATATCCAATTGACATCACCAAAATTTATAATCATCATCCTTGCCACTGCGGCTTAGTTATTCTCAAAGCAATTTCAATTTAAGATCAACTCCTCACTATATCCGTACATCATCTTTGGAGAGAACATAATAAGGGTTGTTCTATTGAAATTTTCACCAACTTGTGTGCACTCGTGGTGGGATAGGACTGCTAAATCCTGGGGGTAAACCGTCAGTGACCTAATGCACCGAGTCATTGACTCCGAGGGGCAGAAATCTACCTTTAAAAACAGTGCTTTGCACGACTCAGTCCAAATTCAATAAGTTTTCTTAATCTCCCTATTTATTTTAATGTGTTGCTTTAATTATCGATATTTAATTTTGTTGATATATTTGTTAATTTTTTCCAATATTTCCTACAATTGCCGTCACAAATTTCATAGATTGGACAAGAAATACACAATTTGTTTACCGTGTATAGTTTAGTCAATATCGTCAGTGCCATTTTGCCAAAGTAACTCAATGCATCTAAATAAATCTCCATCAAATTTATCACGCACAATAAACAAAAACAAAAGAAAAAAGAAGAGGAAAAACTATTAAAGCAAATACTATTATGTTACATATGTCAAACGAAAATATCATGAACGGAGAATATTTAAGACAAATCTTATTTCTCTTGCAGATATCCAATTCTCTGTAAGATATGTAAATATAATATATGAACAAAGAGAAAACTCTTAAAGACAAATTCTATAATTCTCTTGTAGTTATCTAATAATTTTCTGAAAAATCAAAAACCTAGCAAGGTAACAAGCCGATAAAAAATAACACTACAAGAAATTCAAGTATTGGCTATGAAAATGAACGCCGTTGTTAGAAGTCGTGGTCTATAACTGTTTAAATAACGATTAATTTGGTTGTGGTAGACATTTCATATTGTCAAGTTAACGTCAGTCGTGGTGGAAAAGAATGCTAACTATTTTAAGTTAAGCTCTAACTAATCGTGTTGGACGAAGTGCTAATCGAGTACTTTTTTCAATGACTAAAAAGTTATGGTCTTTGCAATGAACAAAATATTGACAATGACTATAAGTTGTGGGTAATATTTTGGCCATGCTTGCAAATACCATGGCTAAAGCCGAGACGAAACCGTAGTCAATCGATTTTGACCATGACAAAAGGATTTTCACCATGGCTAATTGACATGGGCAAAAATCAAATTTCTTCTAGTGTAACTAAATACTAAAAAATCCTTGTTAAAAAAAATACTAAAAATTGCCCTTCCATTTTAATCAATTATATATGCAAACATATATTTACCGATACAAATTCTAGCTGAAACTTAAATATAATTCACAAGGTGACCACTTGTAAGATCACTTGTTTCGTGAATTACACTTGAATTCAGTCGTGTCTAGATTATTTCAGTCATGTCTAATCTAGGCTAAAATATTTCATTTTCGATGGATTATTTAAATTGAGTTGCGTTAAAAAATGTTGTTAATATGAACATACACAAACCAGCCCATGGAGTTTCTTACTCCGCCATTTCAGTCTTCTTAACTTATTCATTAATTAGGTGTAGATCATATCTCCCTCTTATTAGATTTTTGTTCTAAAAACCGCACATGATCAATGGCACATATTTATGTCTCTAATTATATAACAACATATTATTATCCTTTTTCTCTTTCATTTTACGATTGTTTAATAGGTTTCAACTAAATCAATATCAAAGTCACTACACACCAAATTTCAAGCAAGAGAACTAGATCGTTTAGTAATAAAGTCGATTATAAGTTCGGAGTATTATTGTTTCCACAGGGACAACTATAACCTAAGAACCAAAACTACTATATTATCCATTTCTAAGTTAAACCAATCAATTTTCAAGCATGGTTAAACTAATTAACAAAACAAGATACTTAACTAAAACAATTAAACACAATGAAGGGGAGAAAGCAATGGAAAGAAGCGATCAAAGGCACACAATTCAACCAAATATGCTATTCAATTGTGATAGAGGTTCTATTGGATTTTTAGATCGATTTAGCTTATAAGGCGAAATTCCCTAACATACGTACTACCCAATCTCTTTGCATTGCAACCCTACCATTGTTAATGATTTCCTATATATCTCTACATGAAAATCCAATAAACACTGATGCATTGAATGTCCAGGAATTTCCCACATTAATGGAAAGCCACCTAAAGGAACCGAATCTATTTTTTACCCGGTTTAACTATAGGGTATTCAATGTTTTGTATCAACCCTAGGTTATCCCCTCTTGGTCTCAAATCTAGACATTAAATCAAACACTTAGTACTCATGCAGATGCAAGCATTAAACCTAAACATTGAATACACAGCTAAATGCAAAATAATCCAATAAAATTCAAACAATCAATAATTAATATCATTGGCCTACCCATGGCCTTAATTAAAGTAATTTAGGTCATATTCATGTCAAATATGTTGGTATTTATGCCCTCAGATGCTATAAGAGGATAGATTGTATAGGGTATATTATTTGTAATTAAACTTCATACATACTAGTAATCGGAGCACACTCGACGCGCATACGAACTTAAGAAACATGACTTAGCTATATTCTTTAGTGAAATAAAATTGAGTAAACCAAATAAAGACACCTAAATAGGACAGGCCATAGTCCAATAGACACAAATATCTATCTATCTAGCTATCTATTCTTTTATTATAAAAGTAAGAATTGATTGTTTTACATTTTTGATTTTACCTAAAATATATTTATAGATTTCAACTTTTAATGGCAAAAGAGTCAAAAGTAAATTTTAAGATTCTGCAACAATAAGAAGTGTAATTACAGTAGAACTCTACAATGAAATTACATATAGATGTAAAATTATATAAGATTACTCCTATTTATTTATTTATTTATTCATTCATTTAAAGAAGACAAAAAAGAAATTAAGTTTTATATATATATATATATATATATACATGTATCTACACCTGTACTCATGAGTCCAATAGCTAATGACTTCCCACTTCATTAATTTTCATTCAAACAAAGTAATATTTTAGCTATAAAAGATTTTTTCTTACTTAATAAGCAATAATCACTAGTTCTGACAGTGATCGGTTGGTATAAAAGAACATAGGTTCCCATTCATTTTTGTGTTGGTCTTTCAAAATACACAAACTCATATATAGAAAATAATCAAATTTAAGAATACAAAAAGATAATATAATATATTCATTAGAAGTAAAAAAGAATAAAAAAAAACTTAATATGCTTCTCAACAGTTTCTTCTATAAGTGAAACACCAACAGTGTATATCATGTTTGGTAAAAATAAGTCTTATAAGCTCTTTGTAGTGTACCACGATCAAAAAGTACATGTCATTATAAGCGTATAATTCTTGAAGCTTTTAAGTATCTATAATAATAATTATATTATTATAGCAAATATTAAAATATACTAATTTTATTACTTATTATTATTCCATAAAAATTGGTATATTGCATCAAACATTACAACATATTTAAGTTAGTATTCATATATGGCAACCACAAATATAATATGGGGCAAAACACACTTTGTACCCCTAAACTTTTCACTTTGTTGTATTTAAGTCCCTAAACTATCACATGTAATAAAATGGTCCTTGAACAATCAAAAATAACAAAATGGTCCCTCAATTTGACGAGCCGTGATATGGTAAAAGCTTCTTAAAATACACATTTATATCTAAAGAATCCATGACATTAATTTTCAATAAAAAAGCTCACTTCACTAACTTTTCATTCCAAAAAATCAGACGTAGAGTTAGTAAATTTATGGATTTGATTACTCTTAGTCTTCTAGATTAAAATTAATCAATTGTAGTTGTATATAGAGATTTATTTATTTAGAAATTTTCAATTGATAACTGATACTAATACTGATTTTAACTTTAAATTTTAAAAATTTTTAATCTCTTACAAATTTTAAAAATAATTTTTTGAATAATTTCCATTTTAAAATTAAAACAAACTATATAAAATATTGAAATTAATTAATATTAAAATGAAATTCGTATTATACAATTTATTAATTTGAAATTTTTTTAAAAGAAGATAGTTATAAAATAAATTAATTGATCATTTCTTAAGTTTATAAAAAACATTACTTGATCATTTCTTAAGTTAATAAATAAATTGTAATTTAGTCCAGTTACTTACTAAATGAAGGGTAATAAAAATTACTTAATCAATTCTAAAATACCCTTCATTTATAAAGTTAAGAATTGATCAAGTAATTCTGTAACCAATATCTTTTTTTCCAATTTTGTAAATTGATAAATAGTAATATACAAATTTTATTTTTGATTATTAAGTACTTTAAATACTTTTATATGATTTATTTTATTTTTCATATGATAAAGGAACTCAAGGTCATCTTGGAGAAGATCTTTATTGGAGCTGAAATCTGTGTGATCAAGGAGCTCGAGATCGTCTTTCCAGAAGCAGAGAATTGAAGTGGCTTGTAGCAGAAATCTGTGTGACCAAGGAGCTCAAGTCATCCATATTCATCTCTTCCTTTATCCCTATTTTGTAAAAGTCTCTGTGTGACTCTTCGATAATCAATCTAGTGGAATTCCTCCAAGTGCATAGGAGAAGAAGGACGTAGTTGGGATTACATCACCTAGTGAACCTTACAAATATCTTGTGTCACTTACTACTTTATTGCTTTACTTTACATTTGCATATTGTATCTTTAAAAAATTAAAGGCTTTAAAACAGTTAAGCGAATATTTGTAAAAAGAGAACGCTAAGCTTTCAAATCAGTCTTAAGCGCTTGACTAAGCGCTAAGCATTGTAAGCGTTCAAAACGATTTAACGATAAGCAACTAAGGAAAACTTTGTGACGCTAAAACCTTTTTAAGAGAAGACTCTAAATCATTTCGCTATGCTAACCCTGATTAAAGAACTGAACGCTTAAACCTGAGTGGTTATAGTATTCAAATCTTGAGTCTATGTTAATATTTTCAAACAGTCTTCTAGTAAATGCTTAGCCAAGCGTTTACATTTTCAAGCGTCTAAATAAATTTTAATACGAATCGTTTTGAAGTCGAAAAAGACTTCAGGGTCTATTAACCCCCCTCCCTTCTAGACTCTTTTGTATGCACACGAGGGACCAAACAAGTGGTATTAGAGTGGTTGAAGTTGAAATTTTAAAATTTCCTAGCGTAACTGTTTATTTAGATCCAGTTTGAAAAATTTCAGTTGCTTTAAAATTTTCATAGCATTTTCAAGAGTACCAATATTGACCGAGTCAAATTATGACTCATGGAAGGTCAAAGCATTAGCTTATCTTTGTGCTTGTGATGATGAAATGTGATATTATTTCAGATGGGCCAATTCGAATATTCAAAGTCATCACTAAAGCTCCTGGAGCGACTGAAGCGACTCCAGAAGGTTATGTTGAGAAGCCAAAGCATGAGTTGTCAGCTGATGAGCGTCGGAGAGCAAATCTAGATAATGTTGGACGGAACGCTCTATATACAGCCATTGGTGACAATGATAACTTATTCAATAAGGTCAATTCGTGCTCTACGACTAAGGAAATTTGGGATAAGTTAGCCACAATATGTGAAAGTTCAGCACAGATGAGAGAGAACAAGATCTCTATAGCCATGCAAAGATTTGAAAATTTTATGATGATGCCAAGCGAGATGCTAGATCAATTGGATGCGAGATTTACGTCGCTTATTACAGAGTTAGTGTCATTGGATAAGGAGTTGACCAATAAGGAAATGGTTAAAATGATTTTTAGAAGTCTTCCAAGCAAATATTTGATAAAGACTGTAGCAATGAGAGAATCATAAATGTTGGACATTATTACGCCAGAACATGTGTTCTCGGAGCTAAAGGCTTTTGAATTTGAATTGGGAGAAGTCAGCGACACCTCGTCTTCAACGACTGATTCCAGAGCATTAATCGCTACAACCAATATTAAGGGAAAATCAGTTAGTGAGGTGGAAGCGACAGAATCGAGTGAGGAAAAGGAAATGGATTTATTTGTCAAGAAATTTCTTAGATATGAAAAGAGAAAATCCTGCTCTTCATTCCAAAACGAGGTATGATTAATTTAAACGCTTAATCATTATGCATCATATTTTCATTAGACATATAATGTAGGGGGAATTCACTTTATTATATTGTCTAAAAGCATTTTTCAAAAGTGTTACAAGTTATCAAATTTAGGGGGAACTTTAAAATTGTAATTGTACACATGTGTAAGCGTCAATGATTAAAAATTATTTTCATATACATAGATCATCAACGCTTATCTTTCCTTGTGCATGATGTGTTGGACGCTCAAACACAAAAAGGATTTAATTTTAAGCGTCAACATAAATCTTACGACTAATGGTATCAATTCAACAAGTGGTATCACATAAATTCAACAAGTGGTATATGTTAGCGTTGAAAATTTCCCGTCAAGACTCAATAGAAACTTTCATAAAAATCATGCACAATTTTTAAAAGAGAACTTGAGAAACCTAGAGTTGGACGTTGATTTACCAACAAATGGTATCGTCAACGGTGGTGAAAATTGCTAGAGTTTTAGACACTGTCATTCCAGACGTGGAAGCGACTGTGGACACTGAGCAGTCGATAGAAGTGGCCGAGATTATCCCCACACTAACTGGTTCTCCTTCTCAAGCGACGATCCGTTTGCGATGCTTGCCAAAAGCATTTTCTCTATCACCTCCTACCACAGAACGCTTAAGCAGATTCTGCAGTCTTCCTTTGATGATGCCAAGAAGGGGGAAAAGGTAAGAAAAGCGTTTAAGGGGGAAGAGAAAGAAAAGGCAGGTATTCATCGTTTCAGTATAAATCATAAATGTTTTTAATTCCATATATATGAATGAATGATTTATCACTGAAACATCTTAACTTATCTAACTTTCTAAACGCTAACTTATATTATTTTGGGCTTTTCTTCGAACTCTTAATCTATAAAAGAGTTATAAGAGTTAAGGTCTTGACATCATCAAAAAGGGGAAAATTGTTAGGAATTTCATGTTAGATGTTTTGTTGATGACAAGATAGGATTTCATTTAGACCCCAAAAGAATGTAAGTTTGTACTTTCATAGAATATATGTATAAGCGTTTGAAAGTTTATTAGTTTGTTAGGCTTGTAATTTTTATCTTTGAAGATTTTAGACTAAGTATTAGATACCGAGTCGCTAATAGAATTCTAGGTGAGTCCATTAGAGATGAAGTTGAAGATCAGCGTCTGAAGTAAAGTGAAATTGAAGATTTGTCTTAAGCATCTGTCAAACGCTTAAAGACTATTTCCGGATTTATGAATCAGCGTTCAAGATAATGTTCTTAGCGCCTAGGTAACGTTAAAGGACTATTCCAGGAGTGTTGAACCAAGCGATTCAAGATTAGATTCACGTAAAATACACTCTCAAGTCATGGAGGACTAAAATGCAATCCAACGGGCATTTATTTCCAACGAAAATAAATTCAAAACGCATTAAATGCTTGATAAATGCATTAAATGTGACAAGGCATTATGACTTGTGGACAAGCCACCGTTTAACTAGACTGTCAGCTTTTCAGAGTTCAAGTCTGCTTATGTCCAATCGGAACCAGCAGAAATTCAGGAATGTCAGAAAGGCACTATTTGACGCGCTACGTGAGAGACACGCGCCTGATTGTGTCCAACGGACAAATCCTAAGAATCTCTATAAATAGTACCCTTCAGCAAAACCTTAGAGAGGGTGCAAAAAGAGAATCTTTGCTGAAATTATTTGAGAGAAAAAGCGATAAACTCCATAGCCAAAATCCATCAAACTTCTCAAATACATTCCAAAGACAGTCACCGATATCTCAAAGATTTTCATAAAAGAACCTTACACTATTATTGAGATATCCCAAGTTGTTTGCACTTCCTAACATCAAACAACTTGTTACAATAAACCCTCAACATCTTTCATCTGTGTGAGAAAGTTTGTTGACTTCACAAGCAGTATTTTTGAGTAAGAGAAGCTTGTTGAGGAAGGTCTTTATTGGAGCTGAAGTTCGTGTGACCAAGGAGCTCAAGGCCATCTTGGAGAAGATCTTTATTGGAGCTATCTGTGTGATCAAGGAGCTTGAGATCGTCTTTTCAGAAGCAGAGGATTGAAGTGGCTTGTAGCAGAAATCTGTGTGACCAAGGAGCTCAAGTCATTCATATCCACCTCTTCCTTTATCCCTATTTTGTAGAAGTCTCTTTGTGACTCTTCGATAATCAATCTAGTGGAATTCCTCCAAGTGCATAGGAGAAGAAGGACGTAGCTGGAATTACACCACCCAGTGAACCTTACAAATATCTTGTGTCACTTACTGCTTTATAGCTTTACTTTGCATTTGCATATTGTATCTTTAAAAATGCTTTAAAATAGTTAAGCGAATATTTGTCAAAAGAGAACGCTAAGCTTTCAAATCAGTCTTAAGCGCTTGACTAAGCGCTAAGCATTCTAAGCGTTCAAAACGATTTAAAGATAAGAAACTAAGGAAAACTTCGTGATGCTAAAACCTTTCAAAGAGAAGACTCTAAATCATTCCGCTGTGCTAACCATGATTAAAGAACTGAACGCTTAAACCTGAGTGGTTATAGTATTCAAATCTTGAGTCTATGTCAATCTTTTCAAATAGTCTTCTAGTAAACGCTTAGCCAAGTGTTTACGTTTTCAAGCGTCCAAATAAATTTTAATACAAAACTTTTTGAAGTCGAAAAAGACTTCAGCGTCTATTCAACCCCCCCCTCTCTAGACCCTTTCGTATGCACACGAGGGACCAAACAAAATATTTTAAAAATATAGACGAGGAATTCAGAGAAATTAATCATATCCGAGCAAGACAAATTATGACTTTAGAGCAACACGAAGCACAAAATGCAAGAAGACGACAATTTTACCAACTCCGAAGAGCAAGTAATGCCAATCAGTCAATTGAAGGACTACATAACGCACAACATCCTTTATCAACTTCTACACAAAGTAATTCGTCTTTGAGATCTGGTAATGCATATGAGGCCTCTTCTCACGGGCTGTGACATCATATGCTTCAAGTATTAAACAATTCAATTATATTTTGGTTGCTTCAGTCCACTTTCTTTTGATTCAAAATATGGATGTTGTCAACATAATGCTTTGTTTTACGCATGTAGTAGTAAATGACTCACCTACAAATCAAGGAGTACATCAACTGGCTCGCTGAATACCTATACCTATTATAGCCTCTTCAAATGGTAATAGTTGTGAAGCTTCAACTTCAAAATATTTAAACATTAGCTCAATTTAATCAATATTTTAATCAATTCATATATTTCAAAAATAGTCCTTTTGAAATGTTCTATAGGGTTTGGTGTAAACAGGGGCCGTGGAAAATTTACTCTATGCTCAATTCCTTCACCAAGTAATTTTTCGTCAATATCCACAAACCGATTTCAAGCCTCAACTGCAAGAGCCCAGACTTCTTGTTAGGAATTTCATGTTAGATGTTTTGATGATGACAAATAGGACTTCATGTTAGACCCCAAGAAATGTAAAGTATAAAAGCTTTCATAGAACAAATATGTAAGCGCCTGAAAGCTCGTGTTTTTTCACTAGACTTGTATTTTTATAGAGTTTAGACTAAGAATGTGATACTAAATCACTAGAAGAATTCTGCGTGAGTCTACCAAGTGATGAAGTTGAAGATCAAGCATCTGAAGAAACAGTAAAGATAAAGATTAGTCTCAAGCGTCCCTCAAACGCTAAACGACTATCCCGGGTTACGAACTCAGCGCTCAAGATTTGTTATGGACCTTAGACCAAGTACTTAACACTAAGTCAATGATAGAATTCTGAGTGAGTCTATCAAAGATAAAGTGAAAGGACAAGCGTCTAAAAGATCGGGCAAAGATTGTGACCTCTTCAAGCGTTTGATTAACAAAGAAGACTACTTTCAAGAAGCCTAAAACTCCAAAGGCTCAAACGCCTAGTTCTCTAAGCGTAACCTGAAGATTCAAACCCAAGTTATCAAAGATGCATGAATCAACGGAAATTATTCCCAAACGGAAATAAAACAAGATGCATCAAAAGTCGGATAAGTGCTATTAAAATATAAGCACAACAACTTATGGGCAAACCATATCTTTGACCTAGACTGTCAGATTTATGAAACCAAGACCATGCCTAACCAATTAAATATACCCAAAGTTAGGATTGTCAGAATTCATGGAATGTTTAGGGAAACGAGACTCCAACCGTGTCCAACGGACAAAATCTCATAACAATCTATAAATAACCTTTTCAGCAAAAGGGACAAAAAAAGGGGGATACATATAGAAAAACATCTGGACGTAAAAATAAAAAAGAAGAGGGTCCAAAACGTTGCTGAATTGTTTTAAAAAGAGCTTATACACTCCAGAGCCGAAATCTTTTTAAGCTTTCTCAAATACATTCCTAGACAGTCACCCATATCTCAAATCTCTTTTTAAGAAGAACCTACACTAGCATTGAGATATCTCCAAGTTGTTTGAACTTTCCAAAAACAAACAAACCCGTGACCAAAACCATCAGCACCTTTCATCTGAGTGAGAAAGCTGGTTGACTTACAAGCAATATTTTTGTGTAAAAGAAGCTTGTTGAAGTTGATCTCTATTGGAGCTGAAATCTGTGTGACCAAGGAGTTCCGAGATCAAGGGTAACTTGCACCATTTCTGAGTGAAAGAAGCAAGGGGATAGAAGGTCTTTAGTGGAGCTGAAATCTGTGTGACCAAAGAGTTCCGAGATCATATCCAATCTCCCTCTATCTTGTAGAAGTCTCTGTGTGACTCTTCGATAATCATCATAGTGGAAAACCTCCCTGATAAAAGGAGAAGAAGGACGTAGCTGGGATTACATCACCCAGTGAACCTTACAAATATCTTGTGTCATTTACCTCTTTAAGCATTCATTGTTTTACTGCTTTACTATTCATATTGCATACATTCTGATAAAGTTTTAAAACAACTAAGCGACTACTTTCGATTAACAAACTGAACGCTAAGCTATAAAATACTTCCGCTGTGCTAACCCTGATTTAGTGACTAAACTCTACCCTACTTTGGTAAGCGTTGAAATCACCGAGTCTAAGTTAACGTTTCTCAAGCGCCACATCCAGCGCTTAAAGCTTTCCGAGCGTTCAAATACCTCAAAGTGATACGAATTTTTAAAAGTCGAAAAAGACTTCAGGGTCTATTCAACCCCCCCCCCCCCCTTCTAGACCCTTTCGTATACCACTTGGGACCAACAAGTGGTATCAGAGCGGTTGAAGTTGAAACCTAAGCGTTTCCAAGCGTAACTGCTTGTTCATATCCATTTTTTTTATGACTCTTGGAAGGTCAAAACGTTTACTTATTTGTGTTCATGTGATGATGAAATGTGTGATATCATTTCAGATGGGCCAATCAAAATATACAAAGTTATCACCAGAGCGCCCGAAGCCACAGAAGAAACACCTGACGGTTATGTGGAGAAGCCCAAACAAGAATGGTCCACCGATGAGCGTCGACGAGCCAATCTAGACAACGTCGGTCGGAATGCATTATACACAGCCATTGGTGACAATGACAACTTATTCAACAAAGTCAAATCATGCAATACAACTAAAGAAATTTGGGATAAGTTGGCTACTATTTGTGGTGGTTCAGCACAAATAAAGGAAAACAAATTATCAATTGCCAAAGAAAAATTCAACGGCTTCAAGATGCTACCTAATGAGACGCTAGAGCAATTAGACATGAGGTTTACAGCTCTTGTCACTGAACTAACATCTCTGGATATGGAGCTACAAAATCGAGAAACAGTGGTCAAAATCTTCAGAAGTCTCCCGAGTAAATTCCTGATGAAAACAACTGCAATGAGAGAATCAAACAATCTGGACAGCCTAACTCCAGAAGATGCCTTTTCAGAACTCAAAGCATTTGAGTTTGAGCTGAATTCGGCCAGTGATGCAGTAAGTAATCCAGTGATCGAATCTGGAGCGCTAATGGCATCAATCAAAGGAAAATCTATCAAAGAAAAGGGCTCGGATATAAGTGAGGAAGAAGAACTGGCGCTTCAAAACAGATTCAGGAAATTCCTGAAATATGAAAAGAAGGGAAACAGTCCTAAGCACCCAGGACAAAATTCACATCAAGCGTCTCCCCAAATACAACCACAACATCAAGCGCCTCACTATCCTGCGTCTCCCTCCCGAGTGCTAATTCAATATCAAACTCCCTCTCAGCAAGATCTCTCAATGCCTGCAGCGTTAAACCAGCGATCACAAGATTAACAAACGAACAAAAGATGAAGACCAATCTCTGTTACAACTGCAGGAGACCAGGGCACTTCCAAGTTAATTGCCCATATCCAAATGTGTCTAAACCTACAAAGCAAGATCACACGGATAGAAATCAATTCAGGAGCAATCTAAGACAACAAGGCTTGCTAGCAGAATCAGAACCTCTCTATACTCCTGAAGAGGACTTGGAATCATCAGATGAAAGCAGCGATGATGAACCATCAAAGGATTCAGCATTCATTTGTCTCATGGCAAGAGATAATGAAGCATCTAACGACTTACCATCTGAGGTAACCACTGATCCGCATCATCCTCTTTCTTATGATGAATTACTTGACAAAGTGAAAGAATATTATAATGATTGTCAAGAAGCCGCAAAAATATTTCAAAATCACCTTTACATCATCTCAGCACTCAAAAGCGACAAAGTGACGCTCAAAGCAGAATTGCAAATTCAGCAACAGTGCATTGAGAAAAACCAAGCGCTTGAGAGTGAAATTATTCAATTAAAAGGTGATATTGATATAATAGTCAAGAGAGAAGCTGAATTGATCGCTAAACTTGCTAAATCAGAGCAGCTTATCTCATCATTATCAAAAGCTTCTAGAACGCTAGATAATGTGACTAAAATAACCAGAGCATTTGGTGAAAAGACCGGTTTAGGTTGTGATAAATCTGGTCACAAAATCAAAGCGTCTGCGGTTATATCAACCAACAGAGGAAAAGGTGTAACCTTTGTTGGAGAAAGCTCAAACAGACAAACGCTGAATGAGACTCAGAATATTGGTATTAGACCAAATGAAAAAGCTAACACTGGCTCAGTCAAAAGAAAGACCAAAGTAAATGATTTACAAAAGAAAGTATATCCAAGCGCTCGAAGGGCTAAGGAAAAACCTTCTACAAGTAAATCAAACGCTAAGCGTCTAGCACCAAAAGTGCATCCTAAGCCAATGTCAAGGAAATATCAATGTCAATATCCGCAAAGATCTAGATCATATTATCGACACTATGATAACCATGATTATGACTGTAATTATTGCTATTATCAAGGATATTACCATACACCTAAAGAGCACACACAACACAAACCGAAACCCAAAAAGGCCAATCTTCCCAAAATGAAGACAAGGCAAATGTGGGTTCCGAAGATTCTAATTCAGACTAACGTTACTAACAAAGAAGGACCCAAAACAAAATGGGTACCTAAAAAGAACTAGAACTGCCCTTTGAATGCAGGTACCTAGAGCCAACACCGATACCTCAATTTGGTACATAGATAGTGGGTCGTCGAGACACATGACTGGAACAAAGGATCTCTTGATCAACTATCGTGCAACCAATGGTCCTCAAGTTATATTCGGTGATAATTCTAAAGGTAAAACTAAAGGTATAGGTATCATGCAAAGGGGGAACATCATGATCAATGATGTATACTATGTTGAGGGTCTTAAACATAATCTCCTAAGCATAAGTCAATTCTGTGATAAAGGCTTTGAAATTAAATTTTCTAGTGACTTGTGCGAGATAATCGATGATAAGACAGGATCTACTAAATTAAAAGGAAGAAGAACAAACAATGTATACTTAGTAGATTGGGATTCAACATTAGATAACAACCCTACATGTTTCGTAGCTAAGAATCAAAACGAATTAGGTTGGTTATGGCACAGAAAAATGAATCACCTCAATTTCAAGACAATCTCTCAATTAATATCTCTAAATCTCGTAGAGGGATTACCTAAAGGTTCCTTTAATAAAGATCGCTTATGTGATGCTTGTCAAATGGGTAAACAAGTTAAATCATCTTTTAAGAAGAAGCTTCATCTATCGACCTCTCGAATACTTGAATTACTACATTTAGATTTGTTTGGTCCTATTCAAATCATGAGCGTTAGTGGTAAAAAGTATTCACTAGTAATAGTTGATGATTTCTCACGCTATACATGGGTAGAATTTTTAGCATCTAAAGATGAAACTAGTACCAAGCTCACCTCTCTAATTCGTCAACTACAAAACTCAAAAGATCTAAAAGTGACAAGAATTAGAAGTGATAGAGGAACTGAATTTACTAACCATATTGTTGAGAAATTTTGTAAAGACTTTGGAATACTTCATGAGTATTCAGCACCTAGAACACCTCAACAAAATGGAGTTGCTGAGCGACGGAACAGAACGCTTAAAGAAACCGCTAGGACTATGTTAGCCGAGTCTAAGCTGCCTCAAAGGTTTTGGGCCGAAGCTATCAACACTGCTTGCTACACTCAGAACCGGTGTATGATCAACAAGCAACATGAAAAGACTCGATATGAGTTTTGGAAGGGACGTAAGCCGAGTGTTTCATACTTTCATGTATTTGGTTCAAAATGTTTCATTCATAACAATGGTTCCCAAAGCCTAAAGACATTTGATCCTAAAGCAGATGAAGGAATCTTTCTAGGTTACGCCAAAAATGGAAAGAGCTTTCGCATCTTAAATAAGATCAAATCGAAGGTTGAAGAATCCATTCATGTTGTGTTTGATGATGCTAACCAAGAACCGAGTAAGGTAAATATTAATGATGCAGGAATTGAAGATTTATCTCAACAAGCGTCACAAATCAATCTGTGTGATGATAGTGATATTGATGAAGATAATGAAATCATTGTACCTAATCCTAAGACTACTCGTAAAGACATCAACGATGACATTGCAAGAAACGCTGATGATCATGAAGGGAATGTTCATCAAGAGCAAACTCAAACTATAAACACTGAAGCGCCTACGCAAGGAATTGGTCAAGCGCCTGCACAGTTTAATCAAACGTTAGATCAATCTCTTAACCCGTTCCAACCAGACAGAAAATGGCTCAGAGACCATCCACCAGAACTGATTATTGGAGATATTGGAGCACCTGTTAGAACAAGAGCCGCTACAATAAATGAGGCCATGTTTGCAAGCTTCCTATCTCAAATGGAACCAAAGAAAGTGGATGAAGCGCTTAACGATCCAAGTTGGATAGAAGCCATGCAAGAAGAGCTAAACCAATTTGAAAGAAATGAGGTATGGACGCTAGTACCAAGACCAACCCACCAAGGGGTCATTGGAACTAGATGGGTCTATAGAAACAAAATGGATGAGAATGGGATTGTGATTAGAAACAAAGCCAGACTCGTAGCTCAGGGATACTGTCAAGAAGAGGGCATCGACTTTGATGAAACATACGCTCCAGTTGCCCGTCTTGAAGCAATCCGCATGTTTCTAGCGTTTGCAGCATTTAACAAATTTACAGTGTATCAAATGGACGTAAAGAGTGCATTTCTGAATGGTAAACTCCAAGAAGAAGTATATGTGGAGCAACCACCAGGATTCATCAACAACCATGGGAAAAGCATGGTTTACAAATTGGACAAGGCACTTTATGGTCTTAAACAAGCACCAAGAGCATGGTATGACACTCTTTCTATCTTCCTTATAGGTAAAGGCTTTTCAAAAGGCAGCGTTGACACAACGTTATTCAAAATTACCCATAATGGAGATATTCTCCTAGTTCAAATTTATGTTGATGATATTATATTTGGATCTACCAATAAGCGTCTATGTGAGAAATTTTCGAAGATGATGCAAGATCAATTTGAAATGAGCATGATGGGTGAATTAACTTTCTTCCTAGGATTACAAGTTAAACAACTCCCTAATGGCATATTCATAAACCAAACTAAATATACTAGAGATATGATCAAAAAATTTGGTATGGAAAATGCATCACCTTCAAAATTCCAATGAGCCAAACGCTTAAGCTAGATAGAGATGATAATGGAAAGAAAATTGATATCACTAACTATAGAGGTATTATTGGATCACTTCTTTATCTTACAGCTAGTAGACCTGATATTATGTTCTCAGTATGCATGTGTGCACGATTTCAAGCTGATCCTAGAGAATCACACTTAATTGCTGCTAAAAGGATCCTTAAGTACCTAAAAGGCACACAAAATGTGGGCTTATGGTATCCTAGGGATTCTCCTTTTGAACTAATTGGTTATTCAGATGCAGATTTTGCAGGATGCAAAATAGATAGAAAAAGTACTAGTGGAACATGTCAATTTCTAGGTGATAGACTAATTTCATGGCATAGTAAGAAGCAACAGTCCATCGCTACTTCCACCGCTGAAGCTGAGTATGTAGCCGCTGGAAGCTGTTGTGCACAGATCCTTTGGATGAGGCAACAACTTAGAGATTATGGAATAATCCTAGATCCAACTCCTATCCATTGTGACAATCAAAGCGCCTTAGCAATGACTCAAAATCCAGTTCTTCACTCTAGAACCAAACACATTGACATTCGCTATCACTTTCTACGTGACCACGTTCAAAAGAAAGATATCTCCATGCACTTCATTGGTACAGAAAAGCAACTGGCAGATATCTTCACCAAAGCGCTTAACGAACAACGTTTTCTCACTTTAAGAAGTGAACTAGGTATGATTGATCTAAATGCTTAATCATTCGAAACATCATACTTTTGTTAGGCATGAAATTTAGGGGGAATTCACTTTATTTTATGTAATTTATGGGGAACCTACATAGGGGGAACCTTAAAAGAGCTAACTATACTTAAGTGAATATGACCAAAAATGTTTTCCCTTGCATCGGTCATACGCACTTAGCACCATACACTTAAATCATTTTGACGCTTATTACACAAATCTTTCTTAGCGTCTGCACTTCTTTCAAAATAAACTAAACGCTTAGCTTTATTCCCAGCTAAAGCGCTTAGTAAAAAGATCCTTTAAAAGCAAGCGTACATTACCCTACGCTAAAACGAGAAAGTGGATTAGTCAATCAATGCAATTAATGCTGACTTGACATTCCTCACCTTTCGCTCAAGAAAACCCATGGGTACTCATCACGTTTTTCAAAGATGGTTCTGCACATGTACACGCGTCAGTACAATTACCATGTATCTTAGACGAATACAACCAGCGCTGAATATTTTAAACAAAAAGTAAAACACTACTACCAAGACATAATGATAAGTACTGGGAAACTGTGTCCTCATACACACCCTGAAAAAAAAAAAAATTCTATGACCGCTAAAGCACAAAATGTTACTTGAAAGAGAACCTCAAGATTCTCAAGCGTCAACATAACACTGAATTGTTTCAAGCGTCAGTCTGAATAGGTCCGGACGCTTTAACAAATTTTTTGGCGGGTATTTGAATAGTTGTTCAAAATTATGGTTCCCAAACAGTTTTCATAAAATACGTGTCCGCTTTTCATGGGCACACGTATCACTCTCAGTATATCAAAAGTCACTGTTTCAAACTTTTGATCGGACGTCAAAATAGTATATGTGGTTGTTACTAAAAGTAACCGTGCTTATTAAATCTAAATTCACGTCCACAGTCGTATTTTAATGGCTGAGATTTATACTCCTCCACGTGTCAACATCTCAACCTTCAAACAAAAAAAAAAATAAAATAAAATAAAATTTCAAAACACACTCTCTGCAGAACATAATCTCTCTTATACTCTCTTTCATTCGTACAAGAAAAATCTCTCTCTCTCAAAACAAAATTTTCATTCTTAATCTCTGTCTACTTCTCACTAATGGCACCCAAGAAAGCTACTGCTGGAACCACTGAAGTAGTTGTTAAGGTCACTGAAGGCCTTATAATCGATTGGAAGTTTCTCTATGAAAACCCCCAAATTGATTTAACGGAAGTGATGGATTCTGCAGCAGAGGCTGGGCTTCAGAAATTTCTCACCAAACACTCGTACATGTTTCCTGAAGAACTAGAATTTTTCTGGCGACATGCTAAATTGTCTGACGATGAGAGTACTATCACCTGTTTGTTTCCCGTCCCTAAGACGGAATCAAAGACGTTCACTCTCTCTGCGGCCTCTATTGCCCAGAATTTCTCTCTACCTAATGACGGAGCGACTTTAGACACTATCACTGAGGAACAAATTCAAGAAGTCTGGACTCAGATTAGCGCCTACGATGGTGTTCCATACAAACCGTACTTTGAGAAGAAAGATATAGTGAACAGGTATCGAGTCCTAGCTGACTTCTGTAGTAAAAACATTGAATGCAGAGTGGGAACCTTTGACAAAATCAACCCAACCCAGTTCCAGATGATGACTGCTATCTTGCTCAAGATAAAAATCAACTGGAGCGCCTACATATTCAGCAGATTCAGAGACAGTCTACGCACTCCAAACAGACCTTATGGCCTAGTTTTGAGTGATCTAATTTTCCGAGCAAAGTGCACCTCTTCAGCAGGAGTCACCGTGGCCAAGCATAAGTTCTATGGGCCAAGAATCATCAACAATCTCTTCAATCCACCCAAAGTTGGAGGTGCTGCTAGACCTCTCTCTGAGCGCCAAGGTGTACGTGCAGCATCAGATGAGGAGGCTGAGCGCCAGATCAGGAGAAGGCTAAACGTAATATGAAGCGTCCCACTGTCACAAAGAAACGGGCTCCTCGAAAGCCCAAGGCTCAACCTATCAAAAGTGATGAAGAAGACGAGGACTCTATACCCCTCATTAGTCGGAAGGATCTGGAAAAGGTCCTCAAAAATATCGACTTTGGGGAACCAGCAGTTCCACAGACTCAAGCGTCCCCAGCCGAAGGGGTAAATGTGAAGCGTATCTTCAAGAGACGTAAGCGTCCAACTGCTGCCATTTCTTCTGAGGCTACACACGACACTAAGCGACCAAGCCATAGCTGCTATTCCGATATCATCCTTTGAACCACCAGTTGATGTCCATCTGGATGTTGATATGGCCCACATTGTGGCCATCGCACATGAAGCTGCCATCGAATCTACAAATCTCGAGCCTGATGAACCTGAAATCCCAAGGGTTCAACCATTGCTTGCATTACCAAGTACAACAGAGGCACGCTCAGAAGGTCAGAGCGATGCTAACGACGTTGTGATTCATCGACATTTCTTCAAGCTGGATCCCTTAAAGACCATCGATCACTCCGTCGATTATTTCCCTCCAGCGCCCGCAGAAACCTTCATACCTACAGGATATAATGAAGAAAGTCTTATCAATGCTGAGAATGATATCGCCAAGCTCATAAAGTTTGATCTGGCTGTACGCAACACTCTATTTAACACAGCATTGACCCCAGCTGATAAAGCTTATTACACAGCCCTTGAACTCAGGAAGACTCCCAAACACATCCCGGCTTCCGTGACTCTCCAAGCACAGAGGCAAGGAGGCAAGACTCCCAGAGCTGATGTTGATTTAGCTTATTATCTGGACTGTGGGACAAGCAAACCCACTGGCTTCGCTCTCAGAGACTACAACATCAGAGTCTATGAGCGTCAGGATAAGCTTGTGAACCCAACGGAAGGGCTACTAAACAGAGAAGGCTATTCTCACTCCCCAACACTGGTAAATAGCATGGAAAACAAGCGCTCAGCTAATCCTCTCCTCTTGTGGAAGAATAAAGGAGTACATGCCGGTGAGCGTCCAGCTTCACTGACCGAGATGATTCAACTAGAAGCCGATGCCTATTTTGACTGCGTCTGGAACGCTAACTACCAACCCGACAGGTATCGTTTTGAGTCCATCTGTGATATTCATCACCAAGGATTTCGTGCTATACTTAATGCAGGAACTGAGTACTGCATGACTGAGGTAAAATGGGCTGAAGCTTACATGGGTGACACGTATAAATTTGAAGAATTGGTTAGCACTCCCCATCTGTTCAGAATAGGGATTCATGATAAAAAGACCAAATTTGCACGCTACATGCTAAAGCAGCGCCAACATAGACTTGGACCAGTTCTGAAGCTGCCTCTGATCCGCCACCAACCTGAACACCGCTTAAGACAAGCGTTGCACAAACTGGCTAACTCTTCTCTACGCTTTGCTGATCAAGCGTCCACCAGCGGTTCTTCTCCCCTGTCCTGTCTGAACTTCACCCCTAGCCACTGTGAAGACAACTTTTCTCTCATGATGACAATTATGCCTCCAGTCTCCCTATTCGACAAAATCTTCACAGAAAATCTGCGACAGTGGAATGGCTCTCGGATCAATCCTTTCAGAGGATATCCACTTCTTCCGTCTATTCGACAAGAAGTCTTAAGTCACTATGATTTTGTTTTGTCGCTGCTGGAAAGAACTCAAGCGCTTGCTTCAGCCATCTACCCATACTTGGAAGAGTATTACAGGCTCTACGTTCCCGACTCTCGGAAACCGAAGACTCTCCCAACAGATCGGCTAATTGGCTTCTCACAACACTATTGCCCAGATGCCTTATTCTCCATCTGCCAAGCGCCCTCCAAAATCTTTCCCACTCATGTGCTGGATATCCTCGGGCCAATGTATATCAGGGCCCTGGATAGTCCTATCAGAACGTTCATTCAAGGTACTTATCTCCCCACTCTACATTTGAATGAACTTCTACAGACTGCTACGTATCCATATGCAGATGAGCCGTTTGCCAGCTTGGACTTTCGGTTTACGGACTTTAGCCGTATAGAATCAGAATTTACTGCAGCACCAGCTGACACGTTACCTGCTCCTGAGCGCTTATTAGAATTACCTCAAGCGCCTAATTCCCCCAGTCCAACTGAATCCGACTCTACTGCATCCACCGAGTCCAACAGTGCCCCAGCGCTTCGAGGAACAGTATTTGATCCTAATTATCAAGTACCTATTGAATCTCTCAAACACACATCCGTTTTAAGCCTCACGTTAGCACTGCGGTTCCCGACGCTCAAACGTCCATGACTGAATGCCTCACTCAAATACAGCAACTATCTACAGCTACTCAGGCAAGTCATGTGGCTTTAACAAATGATCTAAACCACCGTTTCACGGCTCTTGAGACCTCTCTTGCAGACGCTAATCACGCTCAACTACTGGTCATGAAAGAACACTTCGACCAGCGTCTGACCACTCTTGAAGCCTCTGTCGCTCAGATTGCTACTCAAGTCAGTCTTCTTACTCAGCATTTCATACAGACTGATGATGGCAATAAGGGGGAAAAGAAGGGAGAAAAGAGGAAATCTTCAACATCTAAAGATCAAGAAGATCCTCCTCCACCATCCAAGCGTCAACATATTGATACTTCCCTCACACTAAGTACAGAGCCAAGGTATCCCTATCCTTCTTGGGTACCTACCTCGGTGGGAGCGTCCAATAAAAAGGAACCCCAAGAGGCTCTATCCAAATCTTCCATTACCTTCAAGAGCACTGCTTGAACAATTTGATATTCCTCTTCTCAGAGCGTCAATTCCAGAACCATCTGATCCAGCAGTCTTAGCCTTAGAGCGAAAAATGTCTGACTTTGACCAAACCTTTAGAATTTGCTTACGATACATAGGCATCAGTCCAGAGGAATGGGATAAGCAGCTCATTACCTTCAAGGCACGACAAGTAAAGAAAACAAACATATAATCAGTAAAGATCATGCAGCGATGATGACGCTAGAAGATCAGATAACTGAAGCAATCCGTGCTGAAATGACTAAGAGATACAAGATCAAATCACGATCTTGATTTTGTTTACTTATGATTCTTTCACTTCAGTTGTAAAATGCTTGTACTATGAAAGATATATATAAAATGCATTTTACAGCTGAAACATCTCGTTGAAGCTCAAACTAACTTACTAACCTACGCTAACTCATACTTTAGGTATCTAACGCTTGAACTAAATAGGTATTGCCATCATCAAAAGGGGGAAATTGTTAGGAATTTCATGTTAGATGTTTTGATGATGACAAATAGGACTTCATGTTAGACCCCAAGAAATGTAAAGTATAAAAGCTTTCATAGAACAATATGTAATGCCTGAAAGCTCGTGCTAGATGTATTTATAGAGTTTTAGACTAACCAAGTGATGAAGTTGAAGATCAAGCGTCTGAAGAAACAGTAAAGATAAAGATTAGTCTCAAGCGTCCATCAAACGCTAAACGACTATCCCGGGTTACGAACTCAGCGCTCAAGATTTGTTATGGAACTTAGACCAAGTACTTAACACTAAGGCAATGATAGAATTCTGAGTGAGTCTATCAAAGATTAAAGTTGAAAGGAAAGGTCTAAAGATCGGGCAAAGATTGTGACCTCTGCAAGGTCTGATTAACAAAGAAGACTACTTTCAAGAAGCCTAAAACTCCAAAGGCTCAAACGCCTAGTTCTCTAAGCGTAACCTGAAGATTCAAACCCAAGTTATCAAAGATGCATGAATCAACGGAAATATTCCCAAACGGAAATAAAACAAGATGCATCAAAAGTCGGATAAGTGCTATTAAATATAAGCACAACAACTTATGGGCAAACCATATCTTTGACCTAGACTGTCAGATTTATGAAACCAAGACCATGCCTAACCAATTAAATATACCCAAAGTTAGGATTGTCAGAATTCATGGAATGTTTAGGGAAACGAGACTCCAACCGTGTCCAACGGACAAAATCTCATAACAATCTATAAATAACCTTTTCAGCAAAAGGGACAAAAATAGGGGATAGATATAGAAAAACATCTGGACGTAAAAATAAAAAAAGAGGGTCCAAAACGTTGCTGAATTGTTTTAAAAAGAGCTTATACACTCCAGAGCCGAAATCTTTTTAAGCTTTCTCAAATACATTCCTAATAGTCACCCATATCTCAAATATCTTTTTAAGAAGAACCTACACTACCATTGAGATATCTCCAAGTTGTTTGAACTTTCCAAAAAACAAACAAACCCGTGACCAAAAACCATCAACACCTTTCATCTGAGTGAGAAAGTGGTTGACTTAACACGCAAAATTTTTGGTAAAAGAAGCT
>WHWC01000402.1:0-45786 GCA_019426215.1 Buddleja alternifolia | reverse complement strand
GGATTGATATCGAGCGAGCTTAGTCGGCTTGTAAATTCCACGAACTGATCATTAGAGCTTGAGCGCGAATATACTTCGCACACCAATGTTATACTAAAACATATTAATTACTTGTTTTTTAGCGCGAATATATATTTTCTTGTTATTAGCTCGAGCTTGGCCGGTAAGAACTCTAGCTAAAACTATATATAGTCCAAATTCTCGTTGACTCAAGCAACTTCGTCAAGTTCGGTTCGAACTTAGTTTATTTGCACCCCACATTTATGTAAATCTCGCTATAATTAAACTTGTGAATGTTTCGAGATTTTGAAGCCCAATAACTCTTTGTTACATAAGTTACGAAGTACTATATGGTTCTCAATTATACGGGATTTAAGGGGTGTTTGCAAACATTAAAAATAAGTGATTCTCCACTTATAGCTGAAAATAGTTATTTGAGAGTGTTTGCAAAGACTACTTATGCTTCTAATTCTCTAAACTTAAGCAGTTTTAATCTATAATTTAGAAGTTGATAAGGGGGTGCTTCAAAGTGATTATGATTTTTTTTGAAATAAATTGAAATTATTTTGACATATTTGTCCTCATCCAGATTAAAACAATCCGAAAATATCCTAATCTCACGTTCAGTTCTTTCTTTTCTTTTTCCCAAATTCAGAAATGGAAAGAAATATTTTTAGAACTAATTATATGTAGCATATTGAACATTACCTTTATAACTTTGAAAATGATTTGAAGATTAGTATTACACATAAAAGTATATAAAAATATTTAGTAGTCAAGTTTTATGTAACCGTGCCCCAAGAGATAAAATAGAAACATTAATTCTCAGTGAATTCTGTTAATGATCCAAGACTCTTATATCAATCTTTATTTTATGTGTAACCCAATTTTATGTTTATTGTTATTTATGCTTAACGCAATTTCTTGACTCAATTACGTGTAACTCAATTCTTTTCATTTTTTTCCCCTAGAAAATATGAATTTTCTAATTTAAGGGGCAATATTGTACTTTTAAAAAATAAGTTAATTGATAATCACTTTTAATTGCAAACACTCCACAAACAACTTTTTTTCACTTTCTGCTTGTGATTGCAAACACTACCATTTTTACTTCTTAGCTGATTCTGCTTATTTTTCACTTATAATCACTTCTCCATAAACAGTTGTGTTTGCAAACACCCGGTGAAAGCAAAACTCGAGCAAAACTAGTTAATTCGCCGTTGTTTATATAATTGTAATAAAATATAAAAACAATGTATCTTTTCTCAATGCCTAGCATGCATATTTATGTCTGCATAAGCCCTTTTTTCTCCTTATAAATTTTTTCATTTGTACTAAACGAACAAAAATATTTTCCTTTATTGAAATCAAATTCTAAACCCAAACGAGCATGATAAACTGACATAAGCATTCATATTGTCTTTCATCATACTATATATATGTATGTGTGTGTACAAATATATATGTATAGTTAAATTATTTATTAGAGTATATGAATGCTATAGCGTTGACGTTAACAAAAAGGCAGACACAAAAGTATTTTGCAGACTTTAATTTTTTGAATAAATTAAATGTTTAAAAATGAAAAAGGAACTACTTAGTGAATCTGAATCTTTTGAGTTGATTAATCTGGACTTTTTTATGCAATTACTTAATCTGGACTTGGATAAAGCTAGTCTTTTTAATCCATTAATTTGCTCAAAGCATCTGACGGATTCTTGGATCCCAAAAAACTCGACGTGGCATGAAATATTTATCATTTCTAAGTACTTAGGTATATATTATTATTTTCATTAAAAAAAGTATATATTATTACTTATATAAAAAATGTATATGTATATATATATATATATTACGAATTTACATTATAAATATGGAAGTAATAATATAGGTATATATATATATATTTTACGAATTTACGATATAAATATGGCCAAGTATAATATATATTATTACAATACGATTGGTTCAATGATTAAATTTTTTAACTTTTCAGTCGTATGTCACGAATTAAATTATCACTTAGAAAAATAGAAATCATTACTTATGTGAGTGTGTTAAGAGTTTGGTGACTGACTTATAATACTTGATCTAATGAAGAGTAAATTTTGTTTTCTAATATGCTGGTAGGAGTATAGTGATCATCCAAATAAACTATATGTCTAAGAGTAAATCTTGTTTTCTAATATGCTGGTAGGAGTATAGTGATCATCCAAATAAACTATATGTCTTAACGAGCTTTGACGAAAAAACAGTTTGGCAGCTAAATTTTTGTTGAATAGTCACTTTGGTTTCACACAATCTAAGCTTTAAATTATCAAAAAAGAAAAGAAAAATCAGTCAAACATAGACGTGCTTGGCATGTTTGTACCTACCATATTCGTAGTACAAAATCTGATGCTTAGTAGATCACAACATTCTTGTAGTAT
The DNA here is from genome assembly GCA_019426215.1 of Buddleja alternifolia. Taxonomy (NCBI): domain Eukaryota; kingdom Viridiplantae; phylum Streptophyta; class Magnoliopsida; order Lamiales; family Scrophulariaceae; genus Buddleja; species Buddleja alternifolia. The sequence continues at coordinate 43,357 of WHWC01000402.1, read as the reverse complement.
TTTGCACCTAGTTTTCCCTCAAAACCAATTGAATTTAGGGATAATTGCATATCATAGACCTGTGAAACATGAAATCTACACATATCTTCTCTTTATTAAAAAAATAGTATAAAATAATCCTATGATTTTCAAAACCCTGCGCAAAACCTCCAATTCGTGTTAAATTCGCCGAAGGTAGCATTCAAGCGCAATGTATTTGAAGCAGGGTTGGGGGTTTTGTGCAAGATTTTGAAAAATATAGGGGCATTTTATGCTACTTTTTTAACATAGGGGAAATGTGTGCAGATTTCGTATTTCACAAGGGTACAATATGCAATTATCCCTTGAATTTAAGCCTTCTAAAATTCATTTCTTTAGTAAAAAGTTAAAAAAAACGAAGCTAAAAAGTAGAATTATGGATGAACCATGATGATACACATACTTTGCTCTTTTATAGTATTTAGGATTTCGAGTTGAAAACTCACCCATAAATTTGGATACAACTATGATCACAAATGATTAAAAGACGTTGAGTCTACTCATTAGATCCAACTAAAAATGACTATCACATTATACATTAATTTTTTGGAAAAGTTACACACAAATCCCTTATTTATTGTGTAATTACCTAAACTTCTCTCATTTATTGTGTAAGTACCAACACCCCCCCTCAAGCACTCAAGTGGTCTATTTGTAAAGTTTATAGGGGGTGAAATTATAAAAATTTCTAAATACACAGGGGTGTATTTGTAAGAAATATTTAATGTGGGGGGCTTTATGCAATTTCCAAAAAATGAAAGATTTTTTTTTGGTAACTCTACAATAAATGAGGCGGTCTGTGTAATTTTCTCAAATTTTTTTCTCTTTTGCAAATATGGCTCGAGTCCTCGGTTGCCTGCTTCGAGACAAGTAGATCTCAGTACATATTACAAATATCTTTTTTTTTTTGAAAATTACAACAACGAGATCGTATGTGATATATATAAATTTTGCTCGAGGCTCGTAGCGTCATATCCTTGTATAGTTATATAGATAAATTATGATTGAGGCTCGTAGCCTCGTTACCTCATATCTGCTAACGGTCAGCTAAATTATCACTATTATACGAGATTCGGACATCATAAAAGCATTTACACGAAAGGTCCTTAATGGCACCATAATTGCATAATACTACAAGATCCGCGTGTTTTTAAGCGACCGGGTCGGGTTGACCTGTGACCCGACCCTACGACCCAAGATCCTAACCCTTCATAGCACCACGTGTCATCATCTGTGTGAAACTCCTATCACTATCAGATCCGTACATATAAACATCTATAAATACCTCCTCTCAACACATATTGGGGGGGACAATCTCTAGTCCTAACTCTCTTGAGCTAGCATCATATCCACTGATACCTTGACAATAGACTCGAAGTACGTTCTCAATATACAAATTTGGGCTATTTAGCCTTGTAGACATACGACCCAACGAACCAACGACCCTACAATACGACCCTACACAAACGACCCTACACATACGACCCTACACAAACGACCCAACGAACCAACGACCCTACACAGACGACCCAACGAACCAACGACTCTGCAATACGACCAAAAGGGTACAAACCCATTAGTAGAACTTAAACTTTTGAACTACGTTATGACTTGATCCCTTATGGAGGTACGTAGGCAGCTTGGACTAGAATCCAAGTGCAGTCATAAATTTATCGTCACCACCTTCGTGTGCCATACGAAGCAGCCCAGACTGAGGCGGATCGATCCCACAAAATCGAACTAAATCAGTATGGGTGGAGATTTGAATATTTAACCTTATATTTAACCGTGAGAGACGATGCGGCTTAACCAAATGGTAATTCGCATATTCGAAACACCTTAATCTTCAAGAATTTGAACTATTTTTGAAACTATCTAGTTTTGAATTTAATTTAACTAGATTGATTAAGTGATATTTTCACTTAATCGTCTAACATTATGTAGGTTATTACCGACATTTAGGCCGCATTTATGTGGCATGAAAATATCATTTAAATGGAGAATCTGATTGCATGGGAAATTCTAGCCCGCACTTGGCTCGGCCAAATCCATGTGTATTTTATAAAATAACTTACCAATTATATGACAAGTGTAATATACTCTCTTTGTGAAATACACTTGGGTGCGGCCAAACCGGGTCTGTGCTAGAATTTTTCCTTATGGCATAATACTTTTGTGTTTCATTAGATTTCTTATCAAACATTATTTATGCATACTTGTACGCAATTTACATGTAATTTCTTTTATATTTATACATACATTTATGTATATGTACAATATATATAGATATAATATCGACTTATATATTCATATATGTCAATTAAATTTTATATTTGTTATACATACATATTTTATAAAATAACATAGGCATGTATACAATTTTTCAGTATATTGTATATTACATATCAGCATTAACCTATATCATTTGCAGTAAAATACACGCATGAATAATATATGGCATCGATACTGAATTATGAAATCATATTCCGTTATTTGGTTTCATCTTTTAAAGAAATTGATATTGTTTGTACTTCAAAATTTTACGAGTTTTCAGAAATCTTCAAGAATCCTAAGGATTCGAAATCGTGGATAACTTTTGGTCCCATATATTATTTTGAAAGCGTCCTACTCAAACTAATTGATTGTTTGAAAATTAGATATTTAAATATTGACTATCAAAATAATTTTTTAAATTATTATGAATTTATATCAAGAAGTAATAATATTATTTTTTGTACCAAAATTTTACATATTTAGATGTTACAAAGTGTACCAACAACATTATTAAACATAAAAGTATCTACTGAAAGTCTTCATTGTTAAAACTAAGAGTGTCGGAGTGAAAGTTTTTAAATGTGAATTACATTCTTTCATAGCTATTTGCATGAACCACTTGCAGGGAAAAAAAAAGCTATGTACATGAACCAAATATATATATATATATATGGAATTATTTTCTTGCTCATTTTCATAAACACAATATTATATAATTAAATTACTTGAAGTTTTTTGTACCAAAATTTTACATATTTAGATGTTACCAAGTGTACCAACAACATTATTATAAAAAAAAGTATCTAGTGAAAGTCTTCATTATTAAAACTAAGAGTGTCTAGTGAAAGTCTTCAAATCTGAATTACATTCTTTGATGGCTATTTGCATGAACCACTTACAGGGAAAAAAAATTATGTAGATGAACCAAATATATATATATATATGTGTGTGTGTATGTATATATTTATAATTATTTTCTTGCTCATTTTCATGAACACCAAATATTATAATTAAATTACTTGACGTTTAATTTTCGATTTGACTGGCATTGTCTGGTAAACAAATGAGTACATTATGACATAATTATCCTTGGTGGGTAATAAAAAGGTGATAAAATAATTGGAAATTGGAAATAGTACTACGAGATTTAAAGTAATATTTTTCTCCTTATTGGGAATAGGATATATTATGAAGAGGGATAAATTAGCACATAGCACAAGCACTGTATGGGGGCAATAATGTGCTAGATCCAATGGCTTGTAAAATGTGAGAATCTTGAGATTTTTAAGAAATGATATATGGTAAAATTGTGAAAACACTCAACTAGGAAAACAAAATGAATTGTACTATCTCTTAGATCTAAGCTTACCTTCCTATCAAAATGAGAGTTTTTTTTTTTTTTTTTACTGTGTTTCAAACATCAGTCGTTTTACTATTAAGTCGAAATATTAATTTTGAGATATTCTTTCAATAATCTCTGCGACATTAACCAAATATCGAATAATACCCCCCACTCCACCCCACCCATAAAAGAAAAAGGCCAAAAAAGAACAAATTGAGTCTTCCCATTCAAAAACGATCATATGCATATGATATAAAATACATAGTACAATACTAAATTAAAATAGAGAATACAGATTGCATGACCATTGTAATTTACTGTATCATGGTTTGTCCAATCATTACATCATACGCAATCCCATATTAGACCATTTTGATCGGCTAGCTCATGGTAATGTTTCGTGGTCACTAGACCACCATGATAAACACATTTTACCTAATACAATCCGAATTAATGAGTATTATCATATAAGAATTGTTCGTTAAATCAATTTATGACACACGTTGTATGAGCCTTTATGAAGCATTGCAACTCACTTTTGATAACTTTTTCTCTATTAATCGAGTGCAATAAATAGTGGTTGTTGGAGGAAATCTCCAACACAAAATAAGAAACAAACCATAGCCCACTCAAAGAAAAGATATGGTAAAAGTTTTATGAAAGATATATAGCTTAGGTTTGATCAAAAAGTTATTCTTGTGTGGGAGCCAAAGTAAAAGAGGGGGATAATTCTTTTTCCCAAGCCTAAAAAGTTAAATGAGATTGGTTGGGAATCTATGCCAAAACCCTTTTCCTATTAAAAGAAAAGTGTGGAATTATTGCTTTTGTTTTCCCCTCCTTTATTTTTATATCGATCTTGATATGGTTGTGGATAGTATTGGATCAAATCATATTTTCCCACCCATTTAATTCCAAAAAAGTTCGTAAATGATCCGACCACATACATGTAATCTAGATTTTCTCTCATCTTCGACTTTTTACATTAATCATCAATCATAAAATTTAACAACTTAGGTCTTCAAAAAAATATCATCAATACCTTTTTGCATTTATAAAATCTATATTGTAAGTTTCAAAAGATTAACATGCACGATTACCTTTACCCAATTACTCTTAGGGAGTTCGAGATCTCTAATCTCATCACAATCAGCACAAAGAACCTATATATCATAATTAACAAGTCCAACTCCATATCAAACCCGCAATTGTTATCGCCAGTATCATCATTATTGATATCATCAATAAACAAACCTTTAAATTGTTAATTTATTAAAAAATACAGTAATGAAAGGATCATAGAAGTTTGACATGAGGTATTTGACCAAATAGGATCATTCAATAAACTTATATAGAACCTATCACCAAAATCCCCGGGAGATGAGGCTAAGCGGAGCAAAGAGGGTTTAATATGAGATGGGAAATGGAATGTATGAGTTCCACACGAAGTGTACGAACAAGTGATCGTCTAATAATGCGCTAGGAATATCATATGGATGGTTGTAAGAGTCACAAGATTCGGTGTCCCGACTCTCGATAGATTCTGGAAAGGACCAAGGGTAGCTGTAACGCTTTGTGGACCTGGGCTGCCTGAGCTTTATGTGGGCCTAATGGATCTGATAAGTTATTGTTTGGTATGGTGGTGGGCTCGGGCCCACAATTGTCATTGTCATTCAGAAACATAAGCAACACATCACATTCAGAAAGAAATACTACTCAATGATACATAAATGAAGTCCTACCTATGTTTTCAAAATAAATAAATAAATAATGCCTCTATCTATGATATAATAAGTAAATATAAAAAAAAATTCATTCTAGTAATACCAATAGGGATAATTACATTAACTACCTATCTTATTTAGTGTAATTAAAGTTTAGTCCAGTTATTTTGAGCACATAACAAATACCATCCTCTTATAATAAAATCTTACAATCGCCTCATTCCGTTAGAAAAGTAACAGAATTTGCTGAAATCGTTAACAAAATATTTTTAAAAATTCTTATTTTGTCTTTGAGAGGGTGAAAATAATTTTTCATATTAGAGAGGATGTAATTGTGACTTTTTCAATTTAGTTTTTAAAAAATAATTTTGTTAAAATTTTGATAATGAAGTGTAGATTCGGATTTATGCCAATTTGAATATATCTTAGAAAATGAAAACAAATATCGAGTTTTGTTTATTTTAGGAGCAATATCATACTTCAATACAGATAAATTTGAATTATTAATTTGCAAAAATATATCAAACCAATTAGTAAATTAAGATAAGTTAAAAGAAAAAAAAATATATAAGGTTATAATAAGAAGGAAAATTTAAAAAGTATATTATGGAAAAATATTTAAAAGAAAAATAAGGAAAAAAAAAAAGTAACAAAAGCTATACATTGGGGGTATAGGGGGGTGAATGTAAGGTTTTATTATGAAAGGGAGGTGTCTGTTATATGATCCAATTAAGGGGTCTACATTGTGGTTACACTAAATAAGGAGGGTGTTAATGTAATTAACCATTTTTATTTTTTTTTAAACAAGGGTAAGATGGACATTTTACACTTTTCATCACACTTGACTAACGACCGTTTGTCAGATAGAGTTTAATGTAAAATTTTATTATAAAAGGGAGGTGTGTGATATATACCAAAAATAAGCGGACTAAACTGTAATTATACTAAATAAGAGGGGTAGTAAAAGTAACTAAGCCCTACGAATATAACACACAATTACATCACAAGAAAATTACGTATTTTACTTACTAAAATTCAAGATCAGAATGAGTGTCTTTAAATAACATCTCGATTTGTTAACCTAGTAAACCATCACCATATGACTTAATCATGAAACTCGTCCAATTCACAAAGTTAGATACTCTTCAGAGCTCACAGGATTTTAAGTAACTAATATAATCACAATCATCCGTACACAGTAGACTCCACATGAGTCGACCACATGAATGGTTTAAATTGTTGGAGGATTCAGAGTTCTGAAAACTCTCAACAATGAAGAGTAAACCATCAACCAAATGTTTGAATCATAAACTGATCATTCTCCAAAGTAAGAAAATTCCAAGTAGTCCAATAACAACATTAAGCTTTTCCCAAAACAATGATTCCATATAATAATAAAAAAAGAGTTAGAAAAATATACTTTTGTCCTTAAAGAGAGCAACAATTCGAAGATGTATTCTACATTTATCCAATACAAGCACGGGCATAACTGGCACTAGTCATTTTTACATAAATTTCGAGCCCCGTTAACAAATGCAACTCAACCCATTGCATACTTCTGGGTCCAGCTCCTTGAGGTTTGCTCGTATTTGGCCCTATCCGTCTTGTACATATGAGCAATTTCTGGGACCAATGGATCATCAGGGTTTGGATCCGTCAAAAGTGAACAAATTGAGAGCAACACCTGAAAACATAACTCCAAATAAAATTTCATCCTTAAGAAAAAGAATGATTGTTTGCACCGGCATAGAAGAAGCATGCCCGGTGTAAATGTTGTACAGAAAAATCTCTCCCAAAATCAGGCAATACAGAGGTCTAAATATAAGCTTAGTTATATGTAATTTACACTTACAAATATGATTTACGGCCCTATTATTGTGATTTTATTAAATTTATGACATTCTTATTCCAGATTATTCGACATATTTTTAAACGGGGACATTATTTCGTATAATGGTCATATTTCTGAACTTACATTAGAGGCCATTGAAAAACTCATTTTTACGTGAGTTTAAAGGAGTGCATTTTAGACGCCCTAAATATTTCGAATTCTGACGACTGGTTTTTAGTCTCCTTCCGTGTACAATTCATTTCAAATTCAAGAATAACTAATGAAAATCAACCTAAAATATGTGTACTTTTTCAATGCAATGATATTATACATAACAGCATGTAGATGGAAAAGTTTTTTCAATAAATTTTAAATAATATGATAATGTAATGACACCTCTGCTCAAATATACATTTTATGTCTACAAAAATGGCAAAAGGGGTTGGAGAGTGGAATGCTCACATCATTTTATGTTTTCAAGTTCTAAAAGGTGGCTTCAGAAATCCACCAGATAAGAGGAAAGTTTAAAGGAAAGAAAAGTAACCTTTGAAATAGTTAAGGCAGGGCTCCATTGCTCCTTCAAGATATCAAGGCAAATACTACCATTGCTGTTTATATTAGGGTGAAAAACTTTTGTCCGGAATGCAACCTGAAAAGGTTAGCCACAGTTAAAAAGAAGATTAGTATATTTAATGAACTGCACAAACATTAACATTAGAAATTGTTGTTTATTGGAATAACATTTTGAAACAATCACAAGCCATATAATTAATATATTGGAGTTTTCAAGTAAATTTACTAATAGAACTTCCAACATCAAGTAGAATCCAACTTATGGATTAAAATTTACCAAATAGAAGGACAAAAGAAGCAAAACAGAAAATGGTTTATTGCTTTGAAAGTAAGATACAGATGGTAAAAAGCTAAATCTCCTGTGAAATGAACAGAAAAAGAACATCTGATTTTTAAGATTTCTGTTAACTTTCTGGCGCTTGTCCAACTACACATTGTTTATTTCTCAAGTCTCCAACAGAACTACCCTTATACATATGTGAATAGAGAAGAAGAATGATATCTTTGGTTAACAACCCTCAAACCGTAAAATGCTAAAACACACGTTTTCTTAATGCTTTTTTGGTTCTTGTGGCGAGGAAAAAGAAAAGGCAAAATTATGCGTGCTTCAAATTATCATATTTTCTGCTTTATTATTTTTATCATTCTCATTTTATCTTTATTTTTCTTCACCAAAATCAAAAATAAAAACGGAGCCTACGTAAATTTGGAGATCATGATTACATTCTGTCATGCTTTTCCACCACAAATTACTCATTTTGCGAATACAACAGCAATTTCTCGGACTTCTAGTAACGCTTAATTTATCTCCTAATTTAAAATTTATCATCAGGTAAAGAAAATTATGGAACATATTGGGCACTGGCTATACGTCTGAGACTCTAAATTCTTCAGGAGGTCTAACATATAACACCCAAACTTGGATTTTAGTCATATAACACCAAACTTGAAAAACAAAACAAAAGTAGGAAAAATAAAAGCATGATGTCACAAACACACGATATCAAAAAATGATAATTACATATCCACATCTACCTACAAGAGTTAAGACTCTGATACAATATTAACTCTACAGCTGATGGTTATGCTAAGTCGGGCTCAACAGAATAAAACAAATAACATCTGGTATATGAATACAACAAAATGCTCAAATGCATTATCAAATTTCGATGCAAGAAAGAGCTAAAATAATAACTTTTAGATAGCATGGGGTCAGATTTTTTTTTTTAATAAGTTGGAAATGTCAACATTTCCAAGATAATTTACCCAACGTCATACCTTCGGAGGTTTGAATGGATAATCAGGGGGGAAATGAATAGTGACTAAAAATACTCCCCCTGCGTAAGGACTATCTTGAGGACCCATTATTGTTGCTTGCCAGTGAAACATATCCTCACCAACAGGTCCTGTTGGTATGAATAACAAAGAAAGGAATATCACATTTCTATATGGCAGTGGCAGAAAAAGCTAAGAAGCTGTTATCACTCATAATATCAGCAGTTTATAAGTTGAACATACAAGAGACAATACCAACTCATAATGGTAATAGATTAAAAGGAACAAATTAAAAAATAAAAATACATAAGAGTTTGATTCTCCAGTTCAAAGGAAGGCACTTCCTTTTATTGACAAACCTTGTAAGGAATGGAGACAAACAACTTGCTATAGGTCTCTCTAGAGTTAACAATATAATAATGAAGACAAAGATATACACAGATTGAAATCATTTTCTTCATAGATTTTACTTCAGATCTTATATTACAACCACTTCAGGATAATTCTATAAGGAAAAAGAAAACATGGGAAACAAGAAAAGAAGCACCGAATTGAAATATAGGCACAAAAGTAACGACGTATATTATCACTGAAAAGATACACAATGTTTCAGTGATAATATACATATTCTGCAAAAGAATTTTTCTAAAACTCTGCTTTACGGTGCTGACTATTTGACAAATAACTGACTGCTGGAGATGTGAATATGTATAACAGTTCGCCTTACAATCGTTCATCATCGACGTGCATGTACAAGTAACTAATCACATCAGCAAACAATCATTTATCCAAAACCTCGGGATATATCCTGGTCACTCCACAAAAATGATAAATCATGGCCATTAAACTTCCATAAATTACTTCAAACCGCTTAAAATTCAACAAGCTTAATATTTCCTAAAAATCAACACATTTCATATATAACAAGAAGTAGGGTTAAAAGACGAACCAAACTACTTGATATTCGACTCGAGCTCGATCGCTAAAAGATCGTTTCAACTCAGTCTGTCAACTTATCAATACAAGCCTGAACAACTTTTTCTGTTTGATAAGTTTGAAGTTGCTCGAAATCGGCTCAATTGATAAAAATATGCACAAAAAAGTCAATCTACTCGAGCTCGACTCATTTTCGGCTTGTTTGAGCTTGGCTCGATTGACAATCAAACAAGATCAAACACAAAATTTGAAAGCTCAACTGTAATTCAAACAAACTAGTACAACAACTGGTTCGGCTCGACTTGACTCGTTTACACCCTAATAACCGCCCAATTTTACAATTTCTCAGCAAAAATTGCACAGAAAATCCATAACAAAATTATATTCTCCCCTCTTTACATTAATAAGCATTAAAATCACAAACACATAAATTTTACAACCGAAAACACCTTTCCTACAGGCAATAGGAGGTCAAATCGACGAATACAAACAAATCTACATGCTAAAATTATGAAATTCACACAGATCAACCCTCACAACACACAAATAATACATAAAATCAAGAATTAAAACAGTGCACAAGGATTTAAAGTAATAAAAAAGAAATACGAAAGGTGTAGATATAGTACCTGCGCTGCAAGAAGTCGGAGGATCTCTCTGTAAATCCTTCAGCTCCTTGAGGATCCTTTTGGACGCCATTGAGCAAAATCAACAAAGGCAGACTCCGGTCTGCTGAATTTTCCTTTTCGGCGAGCAAAGAGAGTACGGAGAGAAAAATGTGATAGAAGAATAGATATAATGAGATGTATATGTATATATATGAACGTATTGTATGTATTGTAGAGAGAGAGAGAAGAGAGATGTGGTGGGTTGAACTTGACCCGAGTAATGTGATTGAGAAGAATTTGCTTTGCTTTTATTTATTTTTTTGTTTTCGTCTCTTCCTTTTTCTTTTTCTTCTTTCTTCTGGTCACGCTGCTATTATATGACTTTTTGGGACCATAAAAGCTAAATGAGAATAGGGTTAAATACAATTTATTACGGGAAAATGGATTTTTGGTAGTATTGGTCAACGATCTTGTAAAGTTGCCCTAGTTGCCCGAACCAAACCGCCCCAAATCTTTTTTGTTCTTATGCAAATTGCGGTTAGATTATTTATATAAACCGCACCACAATTTCGATTTAGTGGTGATTTTGGGCCAAATCAAACCGCCAATATTATATAAATTCTATTTTTTTTTCTTTCTTTTATATTAGTAGGTTGATTTTGTCCAATATTTTTAATTTTTTAGTAAGTTTTTGATTAGGTAATATAGATTGTTTGAATTAGTGCTTTCGTACTAAGATTTATCTATATGAAACATATAGTCACGTTTAGTTAAATAATGTTAAAAAGATTACTACTGTTTTGTTAATATTCCTTATCGAAAATCACACCAAACCGATCAAAACTGCACCCTTAGTTTTTTTTTTCAAATTAACAATTTGAGTTTTCTCTACAAAAATCTGCACTTAATAATTCGGTCTCAAATTAACAGAAAAAGAAAAAATCGAAATTGCACCAGGACCACCCTAACTTTTTGTACGCTAAAGAGGAGAATAGGATTAAAGACAATTTATTATTCTGAACTTTGTTCTCGTATCAATATTCTCAAGAAGTATGAAATTTTCAAATACACTTTTTGCCAAATCAAATATTTATTTAAATTACGAAAACTTTCAAGTTTCAACCTGGTTCTAATTTTCTTTTCTTTTCCTCCAAAACGTCCGAAAAGTTTCTCTTTTTCAGCTTACGAAAAAGAAACGGAGAAAGAGTTTCGAAATTACATTATTTTCTGAGAAACTCTTTAATGTTTTCATGGTTTCCACGGAAACTCTCAAAGTTTCCACAGTTTCTACCAAAACTATGGAAACATTGAGAGTTTCGTAGTTCATTTAGAAAAAGAATTGTTGGTCTATTGCCAAGATAACAAAGCTCTCAAATATATGAATTTTAAAAAAAATCAAAATAGAATAAAAAAAGAGTAATAAATCTAACAATCTACCAATTTATCCTAAATAGAATCAAACAAGTCCATTAAATAATCAACAAAATCATATATGTTACTAGCACTTTGTCGATTTGATGCTCTATAAATGCAAAATTTGAATCCAACTTTATCACTTTATTTGTTAATGAAATTTGATCGATTATTGGAGCAGTTGTAGAAATTGCTACAAAAAAATATTGACTTTTTATTATTTAAAAAAGGGAGCAACTCAACCTTCTATAGTTCTATTACCGTTTCAAAGGTGTTGACCTTCTCATATTTTTGGTTCCAAAATTTAGCACAATTTGCCTAATTCATACCAAACGTTCGTACGCATTCATTTAGATAAGTTTCTCACAAATTATAATTTATCCGTAGCAAACATTATCAATTTTATAGTTTTAAAAATTAACTTCTGAGTTTTATTTTATATTGTTGTTAGTTCATTTTTTTTTTGGTTGCCTATCGCAGTATCTCGGACATTATCGGACTAATCTGTTGGTCGACCCGGATCGTACACCTAGCCTGGTGGGTGAGTCTCCCAACGGGGGTAACTGCGTACACAAGGAATCGAACCGGAGACCTTGCGTAAGCGAAACCAAACTGCTTATCACTTGGACCAACCTCGTTGGTTGTTCATTAGTTGTATTATTAGCTATCAAACAAAGTGTTTATTTAATTATATAAAGAAGCTTTATTAGGAATGAATATGTTGAAATTATTAAATAAAATGAAGGGGATGAAAATTATGATTATGTACCTCATTTATTGTTCTTTTTATTTAGCATCAAGCATCTAGAATGAATCTTTCATTTTATCATTATAAATTTACATTCCTCCTAGAATTTAATAGTATAATTAGAGAAAATGAGAGAAAATTTTAGAAATTCATAGTTAGGCAGAAGTATCAGTTTAATTGCAATAATTTTTTCATATGAAGTCATCTATATATCGATGACTTATGGTTGAAAAACTCTGAAAATATAGTTTTATGTTAAACTGACTCAATCGAAATTTGAAGCATTCAATGCACTATAACAATATAGATTGCCATTTCACCAAAATGAATGTGCTATCAAAAAGAAAGATTGGTGCTATATCAAACTACGACACTTAAAATTACTATTAATTATTACCTTCATAATTATATTTGTTACAAGCATTTTCTCAAAACTTAAATGTTAAACGAATTAATCATATCTCTTTCTGTAAAGCCCTAGTAAGTTGCTGATTGCCCCATTAAAGCCCTTTATTTTCAGTTGTAATATTCTTTTGTGAACATGTTTTTAAAATAAATTTCAGCCATTACATCTTGATCATCAATGATTTTTGTTACATAAACTAGAATGATTTGTGTTACATAAACTACTCCTATATCACACAACAAGTACAAATAAATAAAGCATGCAAGCATCTATATGCATGTAGAAATCAAGTATACTCTCTTTCAATAGCCAAAAAACTTCAATTATTTCAAGATTTCAACTTCTAACGCGATTTTAAGATTTCTTTTAAAAGAATGTATCCGAGCTGAACCCGAAAGTATATGAACACCAGTGTAAGAATTATCTTAATCGTCGTCGTCATGAAAGCTAACCGAAAGCACATGATCTACTCATCAAGAAGAACGTACATTTCCACTTACAATGTCTACAGTTGCCTTAGAATGAAAGTTTGTGTATACTGATCATAGCTACTTTGCTTAATCCCATTGAAAAGGTGTAGAAAGTCACATAGTTCTTCTCCTACACTGCAAGAACAAAGAATCAACAACACCACTAAAATATTACTATTTAATTATTAAGAGTTAATTAGATTTAAAAACATTAGGCATATGTATTTAGTATTTACCATTATTCTACAGAGATGAAAGACAACAGCAGGGAAGTCGGCGAAGAGCGTAATTGAATGTTTCACGTAGTTAACGTCTCCCCCACGAGCTTTTAACACCATCTCCTGGCTATATGCTGCTACATAAGCCATAAACCACAGAATTGCTGGATATAGCTGCCAAAACAGCAAAAACATTCATATAGACACACTTTTGAATGTTTTTAGTTAGTATTAGATTTCTAAAATAAAAGAGTTTCTGGTACCTGAAACTTCCAAAAAGCTGAGTGTTAGGTATTTGTTCACAATAATAAATAAACAATAAAATGGTAGGTGGCCATCAAAGTTGAAATTCAAAAGTAAAATTGGTAGGTGGCCATCAAAGTTGAATTACTCCAACCAACTTGTTTTGAACGGTGGGAATTTCAACCAATGGGAGGAGTTTTGGTTGGTGGAAATTGTGCTATAAATAGCAGCCTTCCATTGCTCATTTGAGGCATCCCAAAACTGAGAGAAAAACATAGAGAGCAAAGTGTGTGTAGTGTAGTATATACTAGGAAAAATGTAGTGTATATTAGGGAAAGTAATTTGTGGTAGATACAAATTGTACTACACGGGAAACACTTGTGGGGTTTTTCTTTCGGGGCAATACAAAGGGGGTTGGGAGAGTAGTGTTTTATATAACTTTGAGAGTGGTTGTACAAGAGTGATTTTCTTGAGTTTATCGATAAACTCAAGTGTGTATTTTTGTACCGGTAAATTTCTCTCATAGTGGAAGAACGGAAACTCTCGTGGACGTGGGCGGATTTTGCCGAACCACGTAAATCTTGTGTGCATTATTGTTATATTCTTTCGGGTAATATTTTGTCATTAACTTGTTGGTGGGATTTGCCGAATCTTAATAAGTTAAATCTCGGGCCCAAAACTTCCGCTGCGCCCAACAAGTGGTATCAGAGCCATTTGGTTAAGGGTTGATAAATCGAGATTTATTTATTAAGATGGAGGGCACGTCGAGGCCAAATAGATTTTTGGTTCAACAATTTGATGGCAAAGAAAATTTCACTCTTTGGCAAAGAAGGGTGAAAGACCTCCTAATTCAACATGGCTTGGCATTGGTGTTGGAGGGAGAGGAGGCGAAACCGAAGAATATGGAAAGTGCACGGTGGAAAGATTTGGAATTGCGCTGTGTTAGCACAATTCGACTTTGTATTGCAGACAACATTATTAATAATGTTGTGGATGATGATTCTGAAGATTCGGCACCAAAGTTGTGGGCAAAGTTGGAGAATTTGTATCTCGGGAAATCTTTGTCTACAAAATTGCATCTGAAGCGGCAACTCTATAGGCTGAAGATGCTGGAGGGTGATAGTCTGATGGATCACATGAACCAGTTTAACGGACTGGTGGACCAACTTCGAAAAGTTGGGGTTAAAGTCGAGGAAGAAGATAAAGCCCTTTTACTTCTTAACTCGCTCCCGGATTCATATGATAGTCTAGTGACGACGTTGCTATACGGGAAAGATACACTAGACTTGGAGTGTGTGAGTGCGTCACTTTTGTCTCACGAAAAACAAAGGAAGGCAAACCAGGAGGTGGGACATGAGTCTGTGCTGGTTACTCGGGGAATGAATCGGTACGGGAGGTCATCTGGTGGTGAATCTGCGAGCAGCAGGTCAGATTCAAAGGCTAGGGGGAAGGGCAGGAGGTGCTACCATTGCCAGGAGGAAGGCCATTATAAAAGGAATTGTCCTAATAGAGGGAGGGACAATGTTAATAATGGTGGTGGTGGTGATGCTGTAGTGGCATACGATGGAGATGTCTTCACAGTCTCTACTCGTATGGATACTTCGTCTCGGGATGGATGGATTTTAGATTCTGGATGTGTAATGCATGTATGCTCCAGAAAGGATTATTTTGATTTGCTCCAAGAAAAGAGGGTAGGTACTTTGTCCTTGGGTGATGGTTCTACTTGTAGAATCATGGGTACGGGAGTGGTGAAAATCAAAGGCTATGTTTGGTTATGTTTTGGGATGGTATTTTGGTGAGAATTATTGGTGAAAATTTTATGGGGACACGTGCAATTTTGATGGAATAATGTTTGGTTATATTTTGGGAGTTGGTTTTTGAGTGATTTTTTGGTGAGATAGTGTTTGGTTTTTATTTTCAAAGGGAACATAAATTACTGTAGCTGTCAAATCATGTAAGTTTTTGTCTGTCAATAATTAAAAATTATAGTATAATATTGAGATTGAAATAATTATTATATAGATAATATATATGTATATATGTAAGTAATAGTAGTGTGTGTATATATATATATATATGTGTGTGTGTAATAGTAGTAATAGTAGTTTATATAAAATTAAAAGAAAAATATATATATATACACACACACACACACATATATATATATATAAGTAATAGTGTTAATAATAGTTGATATATAATTAAAAGAAAAGTATATATATTCATATATATATGTATCAGCGTGTGTGAGTGCGTGTCACAGTGTGCGTGTGTGACTGTGTGTGTGTTTCTGTGTGTGTAATTGTGTGTTTGTGTGTGCGTGTAATAGTGTGTGTGTGTGTGACTGTGTATGTGTAATTGTGTGTGTTTGTGTGCGCTCAAACTATCTGTGTGTGTGTGCGCGTGGGAAAGGGGTGTGAGGGGGTTTGGGGGAGATTGGGGAAGACGATGAACAGTCCCCCCCCCCCTCTTCTTTTTTCTTTTTTTTCCTTTTTTTTATTTAATTTATAAAAAAAATATTAATAAGTAATTTATTTTAAAAATTATTAAAATACAATCTTATTCTTAGATAATTAGGTCACTTCTACTACAAGTCAATTACCAAATCCAAACCAAAACCACGAAATAAGAAACCCTTGCTTCAAGTCACTATTCACTCGGTCAAATCCGCGTTGATCACACGGTTGACTCGGTCAAACCCGAGTTGACCGTGGTCAAATTGCCTTTGACTGTCCCAAGACCTTTTTTTTTTCCACATAATATACATTAAGAAAACATACACATATAAATATGGGTAACACACATGCATTTCTCGATCCACACACACAATCAAATCACAAATTTAGTAATGAGATAAATTATACACAGCCACACACATAAAAAATAAGTAAAACTTTAAAATAATATGTACAAATAACATATATATGTATATAAATATAGATATATATAAATCCAAATACTTTCACTATAACTAATTTGAAAAACAAACTTTGAAAGTTTTACTTTAGAAAACTCCACAAATTTTAATCTATGTTTTATCAATACTATTTCTCATGATAGAATTACAAACAAACAAACTTTTTTCTATTTTAAAGTTTAATGGTACACAGTCAAAAATATGACAAAACATTAAAAAAAAAAAAAGACGCGGTCAAAGAGAAGAGAAAGAGTGAGGAGAGAGAAGAGAGAGAGTGAGGTGAGAGAGAGAAAGAGGAGAGGGGGATAGAGAGAGGAGAGAGAAGATTTTTGTATAAAAAATAGAGGAGAGAGAATGAGATAGGGGACAAAGTGAGAGAAGGAGGAAAAATAATGATTATGTCTTTTTGGATGAAAAAAGTTGTGTATTTTTGATGAAATATTGTGTGAAACAAACATTGTTTGGCGGGAATTTTGGACCAAATATGACTTGAAAACATAACCAAACATAGCCAAAATGTTTGATGGAGTAGATCGTACTTTGGGTGGTGTGGCATATGTCCCAAAGATGCGAAGGAATCTAATTTCCATGAGCCAATTGGACTCCGAGGGCTGTGAGTATTCAGTTGGAAGTGGAGTCCTGAAAGTCACACTTGGCGGGGAGGTCCTAATGAAAGGAGAGAAGTATGAAAGCTTGTATCGTCTAGTGACCTCAAAGGATGACTGGAAGTGGAGCGCGCCGGAAAACTTCCAGGGTACAGACGGGTGTGAAGGAAATCCTGTTGGGCGAGAGGTGGGTCGAGGTCGTCCCTCTGGGCAGTCGACTAGTGGTGTTGATTGGGTTGCATGTGTGCATTGGCCGGTTTTGAATCAGGTGGAGTTAGGACCTTACTGATTCGGCATGTGCAGCAGAATTGATTAATGGCCAATGGAATTCCGTAATTTGGTTTGCGGGGAATTATTATTGTGGAGGTGGAGATTGTTAGGTATTTGTCCACAATAATAAATAAACAATAAAATGGTAGGTGGCCATCAAAGTTGAAATTAAAAGTAAAATTGGTAGGTGGCCATCAAAGTTGAATTACTCCAACCAACTTGTTTTGAACGGTGGGAATTTCAACCAATGGGAGGAGTTTTGGTTGGTGGAAATTGTGCTATAAATAACAGCCTTCCATTGCTCATTTAAGGCATCCCAAAATCGAGAGAAAAACATAGAGAGCAAAGTGTGTGTAGTGTAGTATATACTAGGAAAAGTGTAGTGTATACTAGGGAAAGTAATTTGTGGTAGATACAAATTGTACTACACGGGAAACACTTGTTGGGTTTTTCTTTCGGGACAATACAAAGGGGGTTGGGAGAGTAGTGTTCTATATAACTTTGAGAGTGGTTGTACAAGAGTGATTTTCTTGAGTTTGTCGATAAACTCAAGTGTGTATTTTTGTACCGATAAATTTCTCTCATAGTGGAAGAACGGAAACTCTCGTGGACGTGGGCGGATTTTGCCGAACCACGTAAATCTTGTGTGTATTATTGTTATATTCTTTCAGGTAATATTTTGTCATTAACTTGTTGGTGGGATTTGCCGAATCTTAATAAGTTAAATCTCGGGCCCAAAACTTCCGCTGCACCCAACAATGAGTCGCCACCGAAAATAGTTGAAGCAATAAGTAACCATATCATGACGAGAGGACTACAGAGAAGCAGAGCTCCGAAGTAAACGTGCTCAAAGCGGTTTGCCAACTTGGATGTTGACCAGAAACAGCCAAAGCCCAGAGAAATGGCCAATTGAGAAGTCACTACAAATCTTCAGAATAATTTTAACTTTAGATTAGATTCACATATTTTGAGGAACCAATAAAACCAGTATGCAGAAATTGAAA
Source organism: Buddleja alternifolia (assembly GCA_019426215.1). Taxonomy (NCBI): domain Eukaryota; kingdom Viridiplantae; phylum Streptophyta; class Magnoliopsida; order Lamiales; family Scrophulariaceae; genus Buddleja; species Buddleja alternifolia. The sequence continues at coordinate 24,485 of WHWC01000402.1, read as the reverse complement.
TAATGCGAAGTTTGAATCAATTACCCTCGATCAACATTGAGGAACCAGGTAAACCAAGGAGCGAGTAAAGCCCCACCAAAGAATGCACCAGCGATTAGGAGACAAGACTCTTCTCTTCTGCATTACGGATTAACTTACAAAGTTAGAAATAATTATATATACAGAAAATGTCAAAAGTGTCAGGGATGTGCCCTAAAATCCAATTATTTAATGTGATAATATATATTAGAAGTTATGAGTATTATTAAATGTCCTATGGGATAAGCATAGTCCATAATTGCATATGAGAATCCAAATGGAAGTGATGTTCCATGAAAGACTTGGATTACGTATATCATGTGTTATTATAAATGGGTTATAGTCGTTGATAAGAATGAGCGTTTTATCTGCTAAAGACTATAATATGCTATATTCGATGATTTGTCTTAATCATGGGAATAGGGATTCCATATATAGTATATTCGTGTAAATCAATTAGATTGAAACACTGAACCGGACCAATCAAATTATTTATTTTGACTACTATCGAAAATAAATAATTTTGAACAATAACTCTTAATCCTATGATTGTCGTGGACTAATGCAGCTAGTGTACATTGCTTTGATGTATTTAGAAGTGAGGTTTTCGGTGACCAATATACTTTATACATTGGGTAATGACATAAAAATGTGATTGGAAAGGACATTCATATGGAATCTATAATCTCCATGAGAGATAAGATATATCCCCTATAATGGATTTGCAACGTTCAATTTTTCTAAAACTTTGGCCAAAGTGTTTCAAGTGAAGTGTCACTGAAATTATATGAAAAATAGTTTTTCATTTGGAAAGTTGATAAGAAGCAAATAGAGCATTATAGTATAAAATGTGAAAAATAAAATGATAGTAGTCTTAATTTTATTTCTTCACGGATATTTCAATAGAGGAGTTAATGGAATTTTTTTTTTCGAAAGAATGGGAACTCAAAAATAAATTGAAGTTAATTTTAGAGTGCAACAATATTTATTTAGTGGAATTAAATATTGTTAAGTGATATTAAATATTATCATGTGATGATGATTTGATTTAATTTACTTGGAGCTAAAATTAATTTTCCCTAAGGTCCCTTCGCAAACCTCAAATTGAAACTCTACGAATAAATATTAAAGATCCATTAGATGGATAAGTTTGAACTTAGATAAAAAAAAAGTGGAAAATATGTTTGGGAAAAGGATATTTAATTAAATAGTGATTTAATTAAATAACACTTGATTAAACAAAATTAAAAAAAAAATAAAAAAAAAATTGAAAAGTGAACAGTAACGCATGTACTGTTCACGAAAGTTGGTGGCAGCCGAAAGGTTTTTGCTTTTTCTCTTTTCACCCACTTTGTTTTCTTTTTTTTTCTTTAGCACCCCACATTGTTTTTTCTTTAATCCCTCTTCATTCCTTTTTCACACTATATAAGGGATGTCATTTGGAAGTTCAAATATATAACACACAACAAAGACAAGTAGTTCTTGAACAATTTTTCAAGAACAAGCTAGTTTTTGAGAAAATAAAATTCCTCTTAAGGAGTTTTATTTTAGTAGTATTTTTTGGAGCCCACACTCCCGAGTTTGTTGAGATATTGCGAAGAAGGCTTTGCGGTGAACGAGTTCTTCTTTTACCGGCGAGTTCCAATCTTCGGTGTAAGGTTTGCTTTCTTCATTTTCAATTATTATTGTTTTTTATAGTTATTCAATTATTGATTTTAATTAAAGTGTTTAATTATGTAGTCTTTTAATTGTTAGCTATAGATAGGCAATAATAATTATTAATTAAAGTGTTTAATTAATTGCTTTAAGCCATAGTATGTATGCTTTAATTTTTGATGTCATGCATGTACGCATAAGAGCTAGGTCTCTATTATAATTCCGCTGCGTAACAATTTGGGTTCGATTTTGAATCGATTTCCCAACAACTGGTATCAGAGCTAGGCTCTTGATACGTACATGTGAGACATATATGCATGATAACATGTTATTTATTTTCGAATTTTGATTCTAGATATTAAAGCTTTAGACATGTATCGGTTATTATGATATAAGCATTCTTGTATGATTGGATCAATTGTTAGTTATAGTTGTAGTATTATATTGTGCTATTAAATTCGTCTAGTTAATTCTGTCGAGGAGATTGGGTTTTAAGCGCGACTGTTGTGACGCCTCCAATCTTTACTGGGAATTAAAACTAGTGTGGTTTTCTAGTACAATATTTACTCTCTATTTCTATTTTTGGTGGAATATGGCTCTGAGTTTCACAACAAGTTGTATAACAGCCTTAGCTCTTGATCCGTACATGTGAGACATGTTTACATGATTGCATGTTTAAAAATAAATGATACTATGGAATTTTATGGAATTAAATTCTAGATATTAATGTTTTTAACATGTAAAATTTTATTATTTTTAAAGCATGCTTATTTTGATTAGATCAAGTATGAATACATGTTTATAACAATAATATATTTATTCAACATGATAGATTTGATTTGATTAAATGTTTTATTTAAATTGTTTAAATAAATGTTGAATATTTTTATGTCAATCATATATTGTGATATGATGATTGAGTGGGAGTAAGATTCAAGAAGTTGAACCTTAATACTTCATGAGCATGAGATCACGTTGTTTAAATTGTTTAAATAATGCATATGTACATTATTAAAGCATTAGTATGTGTGATTGTATTCAACATGAGAAACTTGATGTGATCAAGTGTATTATTTAAATTGTTTAAATATATGTTGAATATATGATGTCAAATTGTTTTTGACATAATAGTTGAGTGAGAGTATTTTCCAAGATAAGGAGAAACGTTTTGATGAGATCATATAATTCAAATAGTTGAATTTTTTTCTATTTAATTAAATTTTTTGGAAATTCTAATTTGATTAGTACTCATTATTATTTAATGTATTCATTATATGATAATGAAAAATCCACGAGTTTTGAAATATCAAATGGGAGAGAGATTCAAGAGTTGAATTCTCATGGCCTCCATTACTGGTCTAACGGTGTAGCAAGTGAATATTATTCCCTGAGGAAGGTATTCACTCAAGGTTACAAGATTAGATCCTTGATGGGTAGATTGAAGTATGCGTAAACGAGTGTGATCACGCTGCCGTGGAGTATCTTGAATACCATATGAATATCTAAGTAATGGTGTATACTTGATTGGGAAAACATATTAGCCTCCCCGAGGAGCTCTGTTATGTCATCCCAAAGGCTGAAGATTAATATGGTGGGTTAATGATGTTTAGTAAGAGTTACAAAAGAAAAACATATTAACTGAGAAATGTTCTCGCCTAAACTTATTATATTTTTCGGTCCTGCTGCCAGGAAGGAAAACGTAGAAAACCAGGTCATCATTGCATGTACCAAAATGTGATTTGTGGATCCCATATTTGGTTTGATTGCTAAAGACTCGACTCATGATTTGTTTATAATTTATTTATTTCATAATTGCATTAGCTAGTCCTTTACAATCGTATTTCGAGAACATTAGTTCCTAGGGTCTAGATATGTCAAGTGGAATGTGAATCTTGAAAGTGTATTTACTTATGGTAGATATAAACTCGTTCATATATCTACATGTTCTTTTAGTTCCAATTGACAATGAATCACTGACTGTTGCGGACCGTTATGAATGGTCACCTAAAGTCATTGAGATGACTAAAAGCTATATCCTGACCACTTAGTCAACCATTCTCAAGCACTTGATGCAAGAGATGGTTCTTCTGAAAAAATCATTTTTTCAAGGAGATGTTTAATGGTGGGATTGGACAGTTAGACATAGGTAATGAGTAAGTTGCACATTACCAAGATGTCTTAAGGAATACCAAATTAATAAACACATCATGAAGATGATGAGGTGGGTGAATAAACTAGAATTCCTTAGTATAATAATTGTCAGTCAAACACAATAGGATAGGATCCTAAACTTTCATGTATTATTTTTTTTGTGAATTTTATAATTCACTGTGTAATAAATAATGAGATTATATATTGCATGACTCTATGGAAGAAATGGGTGTTGAGAACTAAAGAAAGATGGTACGAGTATATCAATTAACAAAAATAGGGTTTATGCTTTAGAGTAAAGTATTGATCTTGAATAATGTCTTTGTGTACCTTTATTTGTAGAAATATAATTTCTGTTAAGATAGTGAATGTTTGATTCACAAATATTTAAAAGAATAAAAGTCATTCATAATAAATTGTTTATTAGTAAAGGTACTAGGAGAGATATTTTTTTGATTTTGTTAAATACTCTATTCATAATTCTAGATGCAAGTATGTGACTTACCATTAGAAAGATAAATCTCTAATGACTAATAAAGTGTATGTTTAGCAGTAAGTTATATTAATCCTGATATGATCTAAAGACTGATTTATGATGGACTTAAATGTTTATTAGATGTAGAAGGGTCTACCAGTCTGCGAATCATGTTGTGGAAGATATAATGACTATGAGGCCATAGGCCAAACCAATTGTGCTGCTAACATTGCTTGATTGGTTTACACTGATGATTGCGAATCAATTCGTGTTTAAGTCAATAGAGTTCTTTGAGTTTTTCATGCGAGATGATTACTCAATGAATTTGTATATGTATATGATACATAAGTCTTAAAATGTTGAATAGTTCAAATTGATTAAGACTCATGTCGAAAATTAGTTAGATGAACGTATGAAACCATTTTGATATGATCACAATGATCAATATTTGTCTAAAGAGTTCTTGGATTTCTTAATTGCAAATGAGATAAGATCTCAACTTATTGTACTGGGTAACTCTAGTCAAATAGTGTTGCAGATAACAAGAAATAGGACTTTAGAGAAAATGGTAAAATCAGTTTTGTGACTCTTCCTAAAAAATTCCTTTTGGGATCTGTATTCAAATAGTTACAACCTATTGTACTTGTTTATAAGTCAGTTCATGAGATAATTATGGAACTATTGATTGGGTTAAGCCTGATTTTAAGTTCAAGCACATGTGTTAGGGAAGGATCTTGACAAAGATAAATAAATGACAAAGGTATATTTGTCTCTAAAGTGTCCTAAATAAACAAAGGGTGGTTAATACTATAGTTTAATCATTACGAGTATTTTGTAAAGTACAAATACTAAGTATCTAGATGATGGACTACTGTTAACCACAAAAGTTAAAATGAACTTGTATTTCTGAGGATGATAGTATGAGATACTACATGTTGACAACCTAGAATAATTGAGAACATAAGTGGGACATAAGATGTATCCAATATAATTATTGATTGTGGGTCTAATATACTTGAGTGAGCCACAATGTAGTGGGAGTATTGTCATTAACATGACAGATATCTTCAGGAGACCCTAGGGGTGGAACCTGAATATGAATTTGATACTCTTAGCAACAATGTAGCTCTACTAGATATAAATGTTGACCAATGAGTCAAAGTAACATATGTATGATAACTTGTAGAGGCGCAAAAAGGCATTAAACTCATGAGATGTAAATGAGTCTACAAGAGAAAGAAAGGAGTGGATTGGAAGGTAGAGAACCTCAAAGCAAGAATATTGGTGAAGTTTTATATGATAAAACCTGTCAGCCAGTACGTAGTCATGCTTAAATCTAGAATGATACTCCTATCCATTACTCTCATTATGATTATGAGTTAAAGAGATGGATATGAAGACAATATTCTTGAACGGGCACCTTCAAGAAAAATATTATATGTTACAACTCGATGAATTTTTAGTTGAAAAGTCATGATTCATATGGTATGAAAACTGAAGTAGTCCATTTATGGACTTAGATAAACATTTATATCATGAAACATCAAAATTAGAAGCTATCAAATTTCGAATTCGGATAAATGCCGGATGTACTAAGTGTATATAAGAGACATCCTGAGAGTTATAATGTTCTTAGTACAATATATGGACAATATCCTAATCATTATGAATGATGTATGAATATTATCTGTTGCCAAGTTTTGGTTGTCTTGATAAGATTGATATAGATGACCTAGGAGAAGTTAGCAATGTTTTGAAAAGAACGAAGTGCTAATATAATCACATTCTGCATATATGAGATAATGACGAAGTATAATGTGATGGATTTCAAGAAGGGTTTATCTCCTTTTAAAGCTTGAAATTAATCTTTCTAAAAAGAAAGAACACATGAGATAGTACCACATGCTTTTGTTATGGATTGTCTTATGTGGTTTGAGTATTACACAAAGGTCAAACATCTAAGGTCAACAGTTATCAATTAAATCATAAACCACATTGGCTAGGAGTGAATCATATATTATAGTACTTGAGAAGGACTATATGTTATATGATGATCTATCTCAGTGAAGAATTGAAACTTACAAGATCAAGTATTTATTTAAGATAAGTGATCACTCCACCGGCATATGTATTTACTCTTTTCTGTAAGGAACTATTGGTTGGAAAAATGTATAATTATGAATTAACCTTTTCAACTACATAAGCTGAATAAGTCGCGACTTATGAAGTTGCTAAAATAGCTTATTGGCTTAAAAAAATTTTTTTAATGAACTAGATGTTATTAGAATTGGACTAATACCAATCACATACTGATGTGATATCTAGTTACCTAGTTAATTCCATATATTCTAGTAGTCATAAGTGAAAGTGTCACATATTAGAGAATATGTAGACTACAATGCGATTGTAGAAATCGAATTAGTTTTCATGTATAATCTGGCAGATTCCATTTCTAAAAAGCAATGACACAAAAGAGTTTTATTTATCTAAATGGGACGAGTATGCTGGATATACTGCTAATTGGTTTTAAGGGCAAGTGGGAGATTGTTAGGGATGTGCCCTAAAATCCAATTATTTAATGTGATAATATATATTAGAAGTTATGAGTATTATTAAATGTCCTATGGGATAGGCATAGTCCATAATTGCATATGAGAATCCAAATGGAAGTGATGTTCCATGAAAGACTTGGATTACGTATATCATGTGTTATTATAAATGGGTTATAGTCGTTGATAAGAATGGGCGTCTTATTTGCTAAAGACTATAATATGCTGTATTCGATGATTTGTCTTAATCATGGGAATAGGGATTCCATATATAGTATATTCGTGTAAATCAATTAGATTGAAACACTGAACCGGACCAATCAAATTATTTATTTTGACTACTATCGAAAATAAATAATTTTGAACAATAACTTTTAATCCTATGATTGTCGTGGACTAATGCAGCTAGTGCACATTGCTTTGATGTCTTTAGAAGTGAGGTTTTCGGTGGCCAATATACTTTATACATTGGGTAATGACATAAAAATGTGATTGGAAAGGACATTCATATGGAATCTATAATCTCCATGAGAGATAAGATATATCCCCTATAATGGATTTGCAACGTTCAATTTTTCTAAAACTTTGGTCAAAGTGTTTCAAGTGAAGTGTCACTGAAATTATATGAAAAATAGTTTTTCATTTGGAAAGTTGATAAGAAGCAAATAGAGCATTATAGTATAAAATGTGAAAAATAAAATGATAGTAGTCTTAATTTTATTTCTTCACGGATATTTCAATAGAGGAGTTAATGGAATATTATTTTTTTTCGAAAGAATGGGAACTCAAAAATAAATTGAAGTTAATTTTAGAGTGCAACAATATTTATTTAGTGGAATTAAATATTGTTAAGTGATATTAAATATTATCATGTAATGATAATTTGATTTAATTTACTTGAAGCTAAAATTAATTTTCCCTAAGGTCCCTTCGCAAACCTCAAATTGAAACTTTACGAATAAATACTAAAGATCCATTAGATGGATAAGTTTGAACTTAGATAAAAAAAAATGTGGAAAATATATTTGAGAAAATGTTATTTAATTAAATAACACTTGATTAAACAAAATTAAAAAATAAATAAAAATTGAAAAGTGAACAGTAACGCATGTACTGTTCACGAAAGTTGGTGGCAGCCGAAAGGTTTTTGCTTTTTCTCTTTTCACCCACTTTGTTTTTTTTTTTTTTTCTTTAGCACCCCAGATTGTTTTTTCTTTAATCCCTATTCATTCCTTTTTCACACTATATAAGGGATGTCATTTGGAAGTTCAAATATATATCACACAACAAAGACAAGTAGTTCTTGAACAATTTTTCAAGAACAAGCTAGTTTTTGAGAAAATAAAATTCCTCTTAAGGAGTTTTATTTTAGTAGTATTTTTTGGAGCCCACACTCCCGAGTTTGTTGAGATATTGCGAAGAAGGCTTTGCGGTGAACGAGTTCTTCTTTTACCGGCGAGTTCCAATCTTCGGTGTAAGGTTTGCTTTCTTCATTTTCAATTATTATTGTTTTTTATAATTATTCAATTATTGATTTTAATTAAAGTGTTTAATTATGTAGTCTTTTAATTGTTAGCTATAGATAGGCAATAATAACTATTAATTAAAGTGTTTAATTAATTGCTTTAAGCCTGTATGCTTTAATTTTTGTTGTCATGCATGTACGCATAAGAGTTAGGTCTCTATTATAATTCCGCTGCGTAACAATTTGGGTTCGATTTTGAATCGATTTCCAACAAAAAGATGTGAATACCTCTTTCCATGGGGCGACGAAATAAAGGCCAATAATGCTCAGAAAGCCTCCAATTACAACAACTGAGCTTCCAATGTAAGCAGTAAGATGTAAGTACGATCCGAATGCTGAACTTGCCAAAGCAAAAACCAGACAGAGGTAAACCTGTATAATCAATTAAATGAAGAATGCATGAATACAATAGAGAAGCAAACATTGTGAGATAAATGAACGACACCAACCGATTACAGGACGTATTTGCAAGAATGATAAAAACCTATCATGTTACATACATCTGGATATGAAACAAACACCTCTATATGATATAGATCAATCAACTATATCTAACACAGACAAAGAAGTGGCACAGCTGTTCTAGTGAATGTTGATATATTGTTGAATCATCTAAGAACAATAAACATTTCGAGAACAGTGCCATTAAAAAATTCCAAAAATCAAAGTAGAACAAGCAAGAGAAAGTTGCAAATGAACGTGAAAAGAAATAATATGGAAAATTACAATTTATCTTATCCAGCCTCCAGTGGATTGCAAACTTATTGAGACAACATTTAACTAACAGAGTACTCGTCAGATGAAACTTAAATTTTGTGCCCTTTTTGAAGAAGAAAAGATTCAATGCCTATCCTCTTCTTCCGCTTTATGAAATTTGTGCGGAATAATGATAAGAAAAGTTTATTCGATGTTACATTTAATTGAAGAATCCGATGGATCACAAACTTATTCAGATGAATAATACAACTTGTCTGATGAATATGAAAGGGAAAGATATATTTACAAGCGCTCAAGCACTTGCACTTGCTTAAGAAAGTTAAAAAGGATATGAAATTAGATGGAGAAACAATAGAACTTTATGAAAGTCTACAAGCATCCTTACTTAATGAAAAAACGACAAAAGCGAATTAGAAGTTCAAACAGATATGATGAACTTGCAAGATCCAGTTTCTCTTCATATTCACTTAACACAACCTTCAACAGCCAACTATAATGAATTTGTCTCTCAAGTGAAAATTTATATAACAGATCATTAACTTAAATGTATGGATGCTATAATGTACTTTTCTTCCAAATATTGTAAATATAAAGAGAAGATCATCCAATTTGGCATAAATTTCTAATTGCGAATCAAGATCCGATACGTGTCCTAATATGAAGCTCAACCTGTTAAAATTCTTTAACCGCAGCCTAAAAAATCAGGAAAAACCTCTAAAAGAAAACTACGAGCACTGAAATTTTCAGCTAGTTTCACAGTTGTTCTAGTTAGTTATTGATCATATCCTCTGAAGAAATTCAATCATGATAAATCAGAAAACAACGGCAACAATCAATCAAAACAGAAGAAAACAAAAAACATGTTGTAAGTCAATCAAATTCTAGTCCATTCACTTCGAATAAGTTACGAAAATTTCATATTATCTATAAGCGCATCCAGATTCTTCAAATTTCTTCATTTACTAGTCGTAAATCAATCAAAACAGAAGAAAACAAAACAAATGTTATAAATCAATCAAATTCTAGTCTATTCACTTCGTTTAAGTTACGGAAATTTCATATTATCTTTAAGCGCATCCAGATTCTTCAAATTTCTTCATTTACTAGTCGTAAATCAATCAAAACAGAAGAAAACAAAAAAAAATGTTATAAATCAATCAAATTCTAGTCTATTCACTTCGTTTAAGTTACTGAAATTTCATATCATCTTTAAGCGCATCCAGTCATCCAGATTCCTCTAATTTCTTCATTTTCTCATTGCAAATCATTCAAAACCAGAAGAAAACAAAGAAATATGGAAACCAGAATATATACCTGCTTCAGATGATTCCTGATGAAAGGTGAAATTTGGTGCGCGTTCTGTAGGGTTTCCATGTCCCATTCCAGGTGAAAATACGAGCTCACTGCAACAACTGCACTGGATATCAATTTAGAGAGACGCATTGCTGAGATTTGTTGAAATTTGGAAGCGAGGGAAGAAGATATATATATATATATATATAGACACACACACACACACACGCACGCCCGGGGGTTTTAAGAGAAATATAGGGGTGTTTTAGGAATGGAAAGTTAGTAGCTGAGCGGGAATTAGACGGTTTTGACTATTGTAATCCGTGAGCGACACGTGGAGTTATGTATGATCTTGGCCGTTGATCTGCTTTTCTGTTAGCACCCGGATTTCTATGTATGATCCATGATTTCTCTTTTGTTTCTTATTTAAAACTGGTCCATGATTTCTTATTTTGTTTCTTATTTCTATGCGTGTGCAAAAATATAAAAAAAATAGAGAAGAAATTAAAAATAGAAGGAAAAAAAGAGATAAAAGCTGAAGGAGTAATTTTATTTTCACAAAAAGATTTATGAAAATAAAATAACTCCTTCAGTTTTAGTTTTTTGTTTATTGCAATAGTAAATAGTACAATCTATAACAATATAAACTTTTTGTTGTTTATAAAATAATACAAATTAAAATACTACTAATTTATTATAAACTTGCTGAAACAAAAATATAATTAAAAAATAACACAAATGAGATTAAGAAACCTAATATTTAAGTTTATATTAAACAAGAATCGGATATTATTTAATTTGTTATAGTCATTTATAATTAAAAATAATTCTAAATAATTATCCGTTAGAATTATTTTTAATTAAGAGTTTTCACCAGCTTAATTTATACTTTTTCTTTGTTCTATTAACAAGAAAAATAAAGGAATGAAAGGCAAATAAAAAATAGAAAAAAAAAATTCAGGATAAAAAAGGTAATATATATTTTTTTTCATATAGGATGGCGAATACCAAAGTTTATAATACATGAGCTGAGTTCATTGTCAAAGTCAATACGTCAAGACAACTCGATTCAAACTCGAGTTTTTTCGAGCTTGAGTCGAGTATAACAAGTCAAATTTGAGCTGGTTATACATGATTCGGACTCACGAGCCAGTAACAAATTCATTTATTTATTAATATATATATATATATATACTGCTATAATATATAATATTATAAATATGTATAATATTATATTTAATATATATCATGGTTAACAAAGATTTAATCTCTTCATAAAAAATTTAGTCCGTACTCCGTAGTATCTTGCGAAGCGAAAAAAACACAAAAGAAACTGCCAAAACCAAAAGTATTATAAGTATGAGAGTAGCACATTCTGAATATCCGAGTCTGCGGGGAAATTCATATAAATAGGAAAAAGATCGATGACCATCGAAAGCTCGTCAGCTCAGAAACGTCGTCGTAGTTGGAATATGAACATAAGAAGCTGCAAAGTTACTGCTTCTCGCCATCAACATCACATTTTTATTGGCGATTCTGTCCGAGGTGATCAGTTTTTGATGAGTTTATTTTCCCTTTCTCACTATTCGGTGAAGAAAAGGTATTGTCTCAAATATTAGATTTTCTATCTTATTTTCTTTTTTTTTTTCTAATAACCAAACAATGAAAAATGATTTTTATTGTGTTTTCTTTTCCTTTTCTAAGCAATTTCCTTGAACCAAAATAGCGTGTATGTACTTTTGCGTTTATTTGAAAATTGATGTTTCGCGGTATATATTATTGACCGAGTTTTGTTTCTGTAGTGAGGTAATAGGAAAAAAGTCGAGTCCAACAAATCCTTGTCATTTCTTCATGAAATATATGATCCCTTCACTACTTGCCCTTATAGCACTGAAATATCAGGACAGACCAGAGAGCCTATTTGTGAAAAATTCTCCACCAATTTGGTGTTTCCTCATTGCCAGTTGTGGTTAATGTGCAATAGTAGGAGGAATGGAGCAAAGGCCGCCAACTCTGTACAGCAAATACTTGCTTGTATTAAGTCGTGTTGCTTTTGCAATCAGACTTCTTTCAGCTCTATCTCTTGTATCACTCCTTCTTCCCTACCCCATTTCATTTGTGCCTTTCGTCATCTGGATACTTCTGCCTGCCAATACTCTACAACGCTTATACTTGGCTTCGCTCACGAATCACAACTCATGTCAACAAAATTCGTGCCAAATTGGATGTATCCCCGGAAACACCTTTACCAATATGATTATGGGAAGCGTTGTATTATATATACGTATGATGAAATTAAAAGTTTTTATGCTTTTTATAAAGTGGTGTTGTATTCTTCTGAAAGTTGATGATCATTACTTTTTTACCCCATTTTCAAACATATCTTTTTTATCAGACTGATTGTGTTCATTTTTTTCATTTTGACTATAATATAAATTATATATAGTTTCTAATTCATCATCATCATCTCGAGTTAACTTCTTAATTTGTAACTTTCCACTCACTTTTTTATCTTACCTTTTCATTTATAATATATAAGTCATCTTTGTTGGATTACTTCTTTCACGGAGATTTACCGTATTTTATAATATATAAGTCATCTTTGTTGGATTACTTCTTTCACGGAAATTTACCGTATTTTGAAAGCTGTTTTTCCAATTTGTTATTTTATCTCACTTTGATCAAGAGAGTGTTTGGCTGACCTTATAAGTTCTTTTAAATATCTTATAAGATATTTCAGAGCTTATAAACTCTTACAAAGTGTTTAATAATTTTTTTAGTAAAACAGCTTATAAACTCTTAAAATAAGATGTTAGGAGTTTATAAGCTCTTAAAAAATAAGTAAGGGAACCCCAACTTATTTTTTAATATCTTATAAAATGGAGAGCTTATAAGCTCCAAAAATATCTTGTAAGCACCAGGAGCTTATAAGCTCTTTAAAATAAGCTTAGTCAAACACTCTCTAATTTATCTTAATTAGTTTCTCATTTGTCATATTGCGCTTTAATTTATTTTTTGTATTTTTTAAATTCATTCACTTTGATTAATTTATCTTAATTAGTTTCTCATTCGTCATAGTCCGCTTTAATTTATTTATTTTTTTGTATTTTTTAAATTCTAGACTAAAAGGGATACCTTGATCCGATAAATCTAGAGTGATAGTTTTTAATTATGGGCCATATATATCCTATAAAACTCCAAATAAAAAGAGAAAAGTCACAATTCGTGACATCTTGGAATTGAACTCAGAACCTCCCACATGAAAGTGAAAGTTGATACCACTTCCACTAGGCTGTTAGCCTTGGATAGTGCATTAATTTGTTGAATGATTTTAATATTCTCCAAGTAATTTATTATGTAAATCTATTTTATACTTCTATATATACAGCATAGTATCTTTGATCACAGTGTCTTAGTTTTGATTCAAATCACAAAATTCACAAGAAGAACTTCATACCGTATCTTATTATTTTTTTTTTAAAACCAAAATTTATGGATCAAAATGGCATATTTTTCCGCTTCTAGCATATAATATAACTTTCTTATTGCGTTGCTTCTTTAACAATCTTGACATTATAAAATATTTAAAACTTAATATCTTATATAATATATCAATATTCTCGCCTTTTAAACATATTAACTATTGTATATGGAAAAATTGTCTACTTCACTTCACTCAATAAAAGGAACAAACATTCTTTGGGATGAAAAATTTTGTTTTAAAGGAAATACAATGACCAAATATCTATTGGTCTAATGGTATTCACCTCCCACTTTATGTAAGAAATTTTGATTTCGAATTCAAGCTGCCACAAGTACTCTTCCCTCATTTTCAGAGTTAGATAGAGTTGTTAGATAATATCTTTTGTATATATTTATTATTATACGTAGATTAGGATATCTTATGGTTTCCTATTTTAGAGTATAGGTTACAATCTTATTTGATTATCTTGTAACTCTATATATTTTCACTTAATGAGAATTTAATATTCAAGGGGAATTCATATTCCTGCATGGTATCAGTCACCAGATAAAATTCTCTCCCTCCCTAATCAGTCGTTTCTGTTCGACGACCTTTCTCTCACTTCAAATTGTCGTCTACACGTTCTAGTTCTGCTCAGCTCGGATATTCGTTTTCGATCAAAGTCTTCTTCGTGACACTACATCATGCCGGCTCCAACACCTCTACCACCATTCGTCTATCTCTTCTTCTCGGTTTGTTTTTACTTTTATTTATTTTTTCTATAATGTCTTCATCTTCGTCCTCTACACAATCATCCACACCAATCCATCATCCTGCTTATGCTTTAAGTAATGTCGCTCATCTCATGCCCTTTCAATTGGGTCCGAGGGAATCCCGTTATAATCAGTAGCGTGAGATGTTCATTGCGATTTGCATAGGTCACATGGTAAAAACTTTTGTTCTTTCCCCACCCACTCCTGAAAATAAAATTGATCCGACTTGGATTCGTTTAGATGCGAAAGTTCCCTCTTGGCTTTTCCAACTCTTGCTTCTGATCTTGTGTCCACTGTTGTCAAGAAAGGCAATCCTGCCTACGTATCTGACCCCACTTTCTATTGTAGTTTAGCCGGTGCCCTTCAGTATCTCACATTTACACGTCCTAACATCGCTTATGTTGTTCAACAAGTCTGTCTATTCATGCATGATCCTCGCGAGTCCCACCTTAATGCCCTCAAATGTATTCTTCAAAGGCACTATCACTCAAGGTCTTCATCTCCGTCCCTCTTCTACTGATGGTCTTACCGCCTACGCCCACGCTGATTGGGCTGGTTGTCTCGATACTCGTCGTTCTATATCTAGATATTGTGTCTTCTTAGGTCACAACCTTCTCTCTTAGTCTGCCAAACGCCAACCCGCTATATCTCGCTTCAGTGCTGAAGCAGAGTATCGTGTTGTTGCTAATGTTGTAGCCGAAACTTGTTGGCTTCGCAATCTTGTTCTCCAGTTACATTCTCCTCTTCTCAAAACCACTATCGTTTATTGTGACAATATTAGTTCTGTTTATTTATCTTCTAACCCTGTACAACACCTACGCACTAAACATGTTGAATTAGATTTACATTTTGTTCGCAAAAAAGTGGCTTTAGGGGAAGTATGTGTTTTGCATGTTCCTTCCCAATATCAATTTGCTGATGTTTTTATGAAGGGTCTTCCTTCTTCTTTGTTTAAAGATTTCAGGTCCAGTCTCAACATCTGGGATCCTCCAGTTTCGACTACGGGGGCGTGTTAGATAATATCTTTTGTATATCTCTATTTTTTTCTTTTGGTATATACCAGAGTTTCCCCCAACCGGACGCCGGAGACTATTTTCCTTCGAGGCGTAGAGATCACCGAAGTGGGTTTTGCCTCTCCCAACAAAGTCTTTTCCATACACACCTTAGGAATCGAACCCTGGACAAATGCTTAAGGAACCCAACTATCTACCAACTGTGCTGGACCTTGTTGGTATATCTTTATTTATCTTTTGTATATATTTATTGTTATACGTAGATTAGGATATCTTATGATTTCCTATTTTAGAGTATAGGTTACGATCTTATTTGATTCTCTTGTAACTCTATATATTTTTACTTACTGAGAATTCAATCCTCAAGGGGAATTCTCAATCCTACAAGAGTGTTTATGGTTCAGGATTATAATTAACTATCAATTCGAATTTATCAGGCTAGATATGTAGGGTATCCCTTCCTCTTGAAGTAAAGTGTTTATAGAAAATTAGTTAAATTTATCAAATAATTTTCTTCTAGAAAATAAAATGCCAAGATTTTATTTCCCCTACTTTTTCGTTTACGGTCCAAACATAGCCTTGAATAGTAGTCATTCTTTTGCAAAAGAAAAAAAAAAACCGAAAGAATAGTGGTCATTCGCATGGATTTTGTCATAGGTTCTAAACATACAAGTCAATTATGATTTTGTATTTTACAATCCTCGTGTACGTGAAAGTTCAAACATATATTTTCGTATCGTTTTTAATATATTTGAAAAATGTTTTATACACGCAAAATAGAAACAAAATAGGAGATATAAGGGAATTTTGAAAAAAATAAAATAAATCCAATTGCTAATAGAAAAGGAGTTCAACGGCCAAGATTTTACATAACTCCACGTGTAGCTCATGGACACAAGTGTATACCGTCTCATAGCCGCTCAGCTACCAACTTTCCATCTCTCTAACGAACTTCGATTGTTCTATATATACATATATATATATATATATATTGTATATGTATTCTGGTGGAAACTCAATCAAGGAAAAGAATTATAGATCTTTATTCAACTTATTGTTTACACTAAAAAATAAAAATGGGTTGACGAATTAAAAGACCTTAAAAGGCCCAACAACAATTAATGGGCCCAGAAATAAAAGGTTAAGCCCATTATAACAATAACAAGGCAGGCCCAAAGAAGTCAGGTCCAATGCAGGGTTAAAGAGTCGGGAACTCCTTAAGAAAAGTAACCCGCTAAGACGAAAGAATTTTGAAAGAGAAGTTAGAAGCAGTTGTCGACGGTTGAAGACGTGGGACCACGAAACAGAGATAAAAAACGAAAAAAGGAAAGAGACAGATCATCAGAATCAACAACAACTTTTTTTTTTCTTTTCCTAGGAGTAGGCGTAGGCGTAATTAGGAGTAGCTTGTAGCATAGATTAGCGATAGTTTACCAAGAATCGTTGGATCCTACTCTGAGAGTTTGTATCAGTATTCAGTCGTTTGTAACTTTCCCGAACTGAAGACTTTTATGGAGGTATAAATTATCTGTTTTCAGATTTCAGTATTTGATAGTGATTTGTATCTTGACCTAAGTTTTCCGTTCATCATTATCGTATTCAAAAGAAAGATTCTCACGTAGGTATAAGATTATCTTTTTGTCAGATTTAAGTATCTGAAAGATAATTGTTATCTGGACTTGAATCTTATCTTTCATTC
The DNA here is from genome assembly GCA_019426215.1 of Buddleja alternifolia. Taxonomy (NCBI): domain Eukaryota; kingdom Viridiplantae; phylum Streptophyta; class Magnoliopsida; order Lamiales; family Scrophulariaceae; genus Buddleja; species Buddleja alternifolia. The sequence goes on along the minus strand of WHWC01000402.1, from coordinate 7,153 downwards.
CATTATTGCATTCGAAGACAATAATTAACACCCAAAATAATACATTTGATCGAGAGATTCTCACGTAGGTATAAGATTATCTTTTGTTAAATTTAAGTATCTGAGAGATAATATTTATCTGGACTTGAATCTTTCCTTCACTGTATTATTGGTTCATTCGAAGACGATAAATATTTTCATCAATTGCGGTCCGAATAATTATTTTAAACAACACGCCGAAGTGTTAAATTCTGAACCACCATTTAGCGTATCGAACTCGAACGCGGGGGTTGAATGATAATTCTAAGTGGAGAATTATCGCGGGGCTCAGAACGCGCAGTTGGATCCACCCTAGTCTAGTTTATTTTTTTTAACGAAACAAGTTTTGGCGACCACAGTGGGAGTCGGTTTTGAAAACTGACGCTTTAGAATTTTTAGAAATAAAATTCTTGTATAATGTCTGAGGATTCACTCAGAGACGATTTGGTTGACGACTGTGATACTCAACCAGTTGCGAAACATAAAGTCAGAGCCTACAAAATGTACGAACAATTTGTCTGAGTTATGAAACAGACCCTAGCGGGTGCTAGCGAAGATCAAAGAAGAGAATTCGATGATCAGTATCGAGCGTTAGCGCAAGAGTTGGCCCGAATATTTACTGCAATTGTGCAAGATATTGCAGTGAACGCTCGAGATGGACTGGTTCGGGATGTTACTCGAGTAATCACAGAATTACGAGAAATCTTTAATCAAACATGTGATGTCTTTTCGAATATGATAAATACCCAGGTAGCATTAGCACTCGAACCCCTAATTAGCAGGCATAACACTCTAGTAGAAAAAGTATCTCAATTAATATCAATAGAACCTAGGGTTCGAACCAGGACAGTTAGTCCTAATGAAGTTCCCCTCGGGTATCCTCGAGATGCGCGAACTCGAGAGGAAAGATTCAAGACTGGCCAGTGCTCGAATCAAGTTCCTCTTCTTTCGAGTCAAGTTCTACTCGAGGAGCAGCACTACTCGAATCTACAAAATGCTGGAGGGGGCATCCACATGTGAGTCAGGTGAATGCCTATACAACTCAGTTTATTCCTCAGCCTGCAAGGCCAAATGTCTCCGTACAACCGAATGGTTCGGAACAGTTACCTGCTGGATACCCACCTAATGTTAATCTTGGAAATCCTGAACCAAATATTGGTTATACTCAAGGATATTACAATGGGACGCAGGGTGCGCCTCAAAGTCAACCATATATAGGATCTTCGAATGCACCCTTTAACATAGGAAATCAAGGTCTGCCCAATTATCAGGCAAACCAAAATTTCCCTTTCGTGAATAACAATTTGCAGTTCCGATATGCTGGGGGGCAGTACGTGCCTAATAACTACGTAGGAGGAAATTTTGGACTGCAAATTCAAGATCCTCTACAAAATCAAGTGGAAATGGCCATCGAAAGGATATATGGGCCTGGTTTTCGAAGGAACCACCGTTTTCCTGGGAAACCTTACCCCGACTGGGTAGATAGGAATTTTCCTTTCCCAAGAACGCATAAAATTCCCAACTTCACTTTGTTTTCTGGAGAAGGCCATGTGTCAGCTCTAGAACATTTGTCTCGATTCACTTGCCAATGCCGAGAGGCAGCCGATCAGGATTATCTCAAACTAAGGTTATTCCCTAGTTCCTTAACCGGGTCAGCATTTAACTGTATACGAATTTATCACCTAATTCGATACATACTTGGGACGAAATGCAATTTCAGTTCCAAAATCATTTTGCTCGAACTGAACCGAGCATGACCATGGGTGACTTAGCCAAAATAAGGCAGAATCTTGGAGAGTCAATAGAAGAATTCTTGACCTGATTTGAGAAAGCTAGGATCAAATGTCATTTGTACATTCCCGAATCTGAGTTTGTTCAATTGGCTCAACAAAACATGACTTTTGATTATAGAGTAAAATTCGACGGAATGATGTTTTCTGATTTTAGAGGTCTAGCAGAGAGCGCGGTGAGATACGAAAATATGTTAAGAGAAGAAAGCCAGAGAAAACATCAGGGTTTCAATGCCTTCGAGGAGGGAATTCCATGGGCATTCGAAGATGCCTATGAAATTGATCTGGAAGAATTCGTTAAAGGACCCCTGTTTCAATGTGGGGCTCTCGAAAGAAAGGACTGTATAGCTACAGGCTCTTTACAAACAAAGAAAGAAAAAGAGTATAGTTTCGATGTGACTAAAACCGAGCGAATATTCGACTGGCTTCTTGCCAATAAAAAACTTAGGTTGAAGGGGAGACATAGAATCCCTTCAAAATCAGAGACTAAAGGAAAGCCATACTGTAAATGGCATAATGCTTTTTCACACGAAACGAATGAGTGTATTATGTTTAGGAATTTGGTACAAGAAAAATTGGACTCAAAAGATATTATTTTTCCAGATACTCAAAAAAAAAATATTGAGGAAGATCCATTTCCTGTTCTAAATTTCAAGATTAATACTGTGGATATTAACGAGTTCGAACATTCTAATTTACAGGTACGAAAAGAGGCCAAGTTGGCAAATCGATTGTTCAATAGGCTGATAGATGAGGGAGTGCTGACATTCCCGAAGGTAAAAGACGAAGGTTTGGAAGGCATGTGCAGATAGCACATGAATACTATGCATACCACCGAACAGTGCCAAATTTTCAGGCGTTTTGTGGCAAAACAGTATGAGAGAGGCACGATATGCCTATCAGGAATCGAGAAGAGAATTTTGGAATTCGATCAGGATGGAAAGCAGAAAGACAAAGAAGCGATCGGCGAAACCAAATCGACCGCTCAAGGGAAAGAGGAAAAATCGTATAAAGAGGTACTCAAAACCCCTGTACGTGAGATTGTTTATCAGACGCCTGCTAAGGCGGTGAAGAATTTAACCCAGATGCAGAAGATATTATGCAGTCAGTGCGCAGATACTTTGCATTATGAATTGGTAAGGTTACAAGTTATCCCGAATGATCCGGATTGGATTCCCGCATATCAGAAGGAGTGGAATAAAAGGCAACGGTACGAAGTGAACGACCAAGTCTTTGGAACAATGCCTTACGATAGGCACTTTCAAGGAAGAGGAGGAAGAGGATATGGAAGATCTGCACCATCTGGCAGGAATTCACCCTTGGACCGCCTGGGTGGATATCGCAGGCACATTGAGAGAAAGAAAGATGACCACCCGAAGGTTATCGCCCAACAAGTGGCCTACTCTCGAGCAGCGGTGGCCTTGGAAATGCAACAAGAGGCAATGATTGCCAATCTAAGGGTCGAAGAAGAGGCTTTATCGAAAGGGATCTTGAAATCGAAAATAGTCAAGAATCCTAGTGGGGAAGATCTTGAAAAGGATGTTGATCAGTTGAGCAACCAACTAAGAGAGGCGAGTTTAAAAGGAAAAAGTATCACGATTGAAGATGATGAAGAGTTGGGAGATTTCGAGTCTGGAGATGACCTGGATATTTTACTGGGAGACGCGCCATACGAAGAATCAGCAAACGAAGCTGATTTAAAAGCAAAAGAAGCTTCTTTGGAAAGGATTCTGAAACTTGAGGAGGATAGGGACATAGATATGGTAACTGTGCTGCCAGCCGAATTCGCAGCCAAAGAAAGTACGGATGAGGAAGAAAATATGCTCGAACTCACGACTGACCAGGAGAAAGGTAACCTGTCCTATTTTCAAATTATTAGTGATAAATCACTCGAAGACAATGGGCATAAAGTCGAAAATTTGGCTAAACTGTTATTTTCGAAAGAGGAAATAAATAATAACCACATGAAACCCTTGTTCATAAAAGCCAAAATCGAAGGCATTCCCATTAATAAATTATTAGTGGACAATGGGGCCACTGTTAACATTTTGCCTGAAAAAATGTTAACAAGACTAGGCAAAGGCTCGAAAGACTTAGTAGCTGCTGATGTAGCAGTCTACGGATTTTCGGGTCAAGCTACCAAAGTCTTAGGAGTTTTGCCCTGTCGGATCAAAATAGGAACCCAAAGTTCCTATTCGGCATTTTTTGTAGTCGAGACAAACTCACCATCATTTAATGCTCTGTTGGGGAGAGATTGGATACATCAAAACTATTGTATCCCTTCGACCTTACATCAAGTGTTAATTTGTTAGAACAGACACCAATTCGAGGTGGTCAAAGCAGAGAGAAATAATTATTTCATCGATACACAAATTGTTAATGCCAGGTATGAAGCGGGAAAGCTCGAAGGAATTGGCCATTTAAGATTCACGGGAAAAGCCATCGAAGAGGTTACAGAAGAAGAAGAAAGGGAAGTCCGAGAAGAGTCTGCATTCGAAATGGGCTCTAAGTTAGCCGAAATCGAAATAGGGCAAGTTTAAACTTTGTATAAGTCATGAAGAAAGCAGTTGTAAGTAGGGATAGCGTTGTTTCAAACGTTTTTCGAAAATTAAGTATTGAACGAATAGAATCGAAATTATGTGATTACGATCTTGATCATATTAGTCATGATAAATTTAATTCGATATATTGTCATAACGAAATGTGTAAGGCAAATTCTCGAGAAACAACCTCTCGAGATCCAACATGTGCGACAGGTCCCCAAACAATCACCTCTCAATATGAAACGTGTATGGCAGGCTCTCAAAAAGATGACACTCATAATGAAGATTCTCGAAACAATAAACATAGAACAGACGACCAGAACGAAAAGAATGTAGCTAATTCGCAAACCAAAATTTCTTACAATCAGAGTGACAATATTAAAGGAGCATTATCCGACATTGTTTAAGATTTAAGAAAATACAAGGAACTAGCTAATATATCTAAAGCAGAATAGAAAGGTATCTCTCTCTCTCTCGAGCAAAGCAGGTTTAACTACTTTTTTTAGTTCGTGGGTTAACTCTGCTATTTGATCATTCAAAGTCGACAAGTTATCTTCGACTTGATCAACTGAATGGGCCAAACAGTCCTGCTCAAGTTGGAGATCTGCAATCTGGGCATTAAGAGCAGCAATTCGAGCTAAACAGTTAGCTCGAGAATCTTCTAGCACAGTAATCTGACTGTGAAGCTGGCCCATTCGTTAAGAGTGGCTGGAAAAAGCTTTTTCTTCGAAAGGGTTGATGCCTTGATCCATGAAAGAATGAAGACTAGCTAGGCTACTCTCGAAAGTTTCACGTGCCATTTGGAACATTGGTAGCCATGTTTCGGCCATCTTCGAGGCTGCTTCATCGAGGAGAAAACAAAGTTCCTTCAGCAAATTGAGGTCATTGAGTCTATGCCTTATATCATGGAGAGCTTCATTTAGAGCAACTCGGGAAAACATGACGGGTGCTGTATTGCCTAAAAAGTGAAATTCCGAAATTAAAACACAAGGCATTTAAAGTTAGCAAAAAATCATACATGTGGTAAAACAGACATGTACCTTCATACGGGGTAGCGAGGGCTATAGTAGAACTTGAAGGACCAGGGTCCAGGACTAGCTCGGAAGGACCGGTCGAAGGAGGGATATCTTCAAACTCTTCTATTCGAACTGAGGGGAAAACAACAGAAGAGTTAAGAGCAGGCCGAATTTGGGACCCAAGGGCAAGATTCGGGTAAATATCGTGAAAGATGGATGAGTCCACAACGATTGTAGATACTTCTGCCGCAGTGACGAAAGAGAACTGCACTGAAGACGACAAGCTAGATATTCCCAAATTCTCGAGCAAAGAAGGGCCTGAAAGGGGTTGTTCACAAATATATATGTATATATAAAAAAACATGGAAATTCCCCTGAAAGTATAATCATACAAATGATACAAAATACTTACCTGATAAAGAGAATCTCGAAAGATCAGGTGCAGTGCCGATAATAATTTCTGAACCAGTGTCTGCTCGAGTTGAACTCCCTTGAACAAAAAAAAAAAAAAGATGAGATGTCAGGAGTAACTGCAGCAAAGATATGCCAAACTCTATATTACACAGAGACCTCGAAATAATTGTCCTAAAAGGACTATAAAAACAAAGAGATACCTGCGATATTGCTCGTGGCAAGGTCTTCTTCCATCAAAACTGGCTGAGTCTCAAGTTCAGGCAAAGTCTCCTCAGGGATGGTCTCTGGAACATTCGCGGTATCAGCTTTGGGAACTGATGTTCCAATTTCGAAAGAAACGGCCCCACTTGAGGAGCCTATGTGAAACACATAAACATGAATAAGTCTCGAGTGATAGAGCGAATCTCGAAGAAAAATTATAAGAAATGATCAAACACTTACTCGAGGCTCCATTAAACCCTTGCGCACGAAGGCGTTTCCTGGATCTTGGCTGAAGTGCATATTGTGCTGCATCGTCTTCATCATTCTCTTCTTCACCAAGTGTTCGAGGGGGCTCTTCTCTAGGATTTGAGGCTGGGGGCTTCCAGATGGTAAGCGCACTTCGTTTCCGAGTAACACGGACAGGGATGGAAGATAATTCAGTCGGAGCAGAGGAGTGTCGAAAGGCTTGGGACTAGCTTCTCGAACTTGGGGGTTATCTCGCTCAAACCTCCACCCCAAGGTTGAATCATACGGAAGGATGTAATCATCATCCTATAAAAAAGAAAATAAAGTTGAGTTCTTAAAAAACATTTTGATTAAAGTTACACTAACATGCGAAAGTTACCTCAATCGATAAAAGACTCGAGAGTTGAGTCATATTCACCGTGCCGGCACACAGCCTAGTAATGTCTGTGATTTGCTTGTGGATGATCTGTCTTGAGTAACTACGCCTCAAGACTTTATTCCAAAAATCCACGAAACATCTCTCGACTCGGAGGATTCTGCAAAAAATGGGAATAAAGCATGGGGGAATTTGGCTGGAAGCTTGGTTCCGAATAAGAGCTTCGGCTTTGGCCCTTTGATGGTTCGCAATATGAAATTGCCTGCTTGACCAAGGGCGATTCATAGTACCCAGAAATGGCAAGGAGAAGCACTGGGTTATGCCAAATTGTCGCGAACAGAGCTACAAAATAAAAACGAGGATAAGTCGACGAAACTCGAAACAAGACACGCTCGAAATACAATATGTTCGAAACAAGGCACATTCAAAATGCTACATGCTCGAAAAGAGGCATGTTCGAAATGACTATGCTCTCAAAAAACGTCACACGCTCGAAAATATGACTATTCGAAATCGACAAGATCAAGTTATCATCACTCAAAAGATACC
>WHWC01000043.1:0-22522 GCA_019426215.1 Buddleja alternifolia | reverse complement strand
ATCACCGGTATTCGAGTCCTCTTTTTACGGTTATACCAACCACTCGACCACAGCCGATGGTTCGTAGTACCCAGCTCCTTCAGTAATACACAGCACAACCCCATTTCATTTTCTACTTAGGGCGTCAAAGGTATTTCAGAATAAAGCTAGAATAATCTTTGGAAAACAGAGGTTGAACAAAAGCCTTCAAGTTTATTGATGAAATACAAATTAAAATTACATAATATTATTCTACTCCGCTATTGGAGGAGAAAACCTTTAGCCTCTCATGAGAGGACTACTATTGGGGAAATCCCCATACCCTCGTGTATTAAAACTATAACAGAAGAAAGATTACAAATTTTCTATGAATATTTGTATATGAAAGAGTTGGAAAAGTTTTTTGATGATCCCCATCTGCTTCTTGAGCTTTCTTCTTATAGCCTTCAATTTCGAATTCCAAATGCGGACTCCAAAGCTTGTTTATTTTCTTGATGTCATTGGATGCGTCAATCTTCCTTTATTAATGCGCGTGGATCCTCGTGTTTGCCACTTTGTTTGCAACGCCTGTCCTTTTTCTGCTGTTTTGTTTTCCAGCTGTCTTCTTTAATCAATCACATGATTGACTCCGCAATTAGTGCGCCTAACTTTTCAGGCCCTTTTTCTTTTACATGATTTTACCCTAACCTCGGGGGTAAAACTTCTTTTTTCTCTTATCCTTGTCGGATTCAGGTTTCATTTTGGTAACCCGTATTTTTGTACTAAATAAGGGTTTTTCTTGAAACTCACAACTTGAACACTCCCGATTATGCCATGGATCAACATGTATCATGTTGCAGACCTTCTTCCTGGTAGCTTCAGTTGCTAGTAACTTGTTTTCCCAGATAAGCGTCCTCTTTTGTTTAAAGAGCTTCCCTGTGAATTCAGTACTTTTCCCTGTCATATAATTTAACAGGTATGATCCATTTGACGAATTTTAAAAGATTTTGAATGGATACTTGACTTTGTCCATCTCTGTAAGACAGACCCACATTCCCCATGCTCTTTTGGTGGAAATATCATCTTCATTGATGAAACTGACCAAAGAAGCATCTCTTGTTGCAACCTTGACTCTGTTGTAGGCTGCCATATCTGGTCTCTGTAACTTAATGAAATGAAACACTAGATGAGACCCTTTTCCTGCTATTTCTAGTGGTGCCAAAATAAACTTCAACTCCAGAATATCACCCCTTTTGAGGTATTGGTTGTGTTGCCATGAATCATATACGGCACTAGAAATCCAATCCGGAAGATTGAAAATCTCTGGAAAACTTGGTCACATAGTATGTATTGAAGCTAATGCCCCAAAATCATACCATTCTCGGACTTCGTCGAGACTTGATCCTTCCTTCATCCAAATCCTGAGATATTTCCCTGATATTTCTACCAAGGACTTATTAGGAATTATTCCTTTTTTTAGGATTAATTTTTCCCAGAGCGCTGATAAACTTGCCAATGCAAATTAATCTTGCAGTATTAACCTTAGAGGTGCATGTCTGTGGCCTAAGGTTAATCTCTCCCTCTTTTACCCCAGAGGTGGTGGGTTGACTTGAAGAAATAGGAGTTTGCACTTCCAATTGTTCAATTTTTTTCGTTTTTTCAGAATCTAAAAATGGACTTGTGCAAGTGGTATTTGAATCCACCGCTCCGGTGTAGAGCCCCGTTCTCTAAATGCAGGTGTAGAGTCCTGCTCTCGTAATTCGTGAGTCATCACTGAAGATGATGCCTTTCGAATTGGCTCTTGGAACGTAGTCCATAACTGGGTCATGGAATACATTGTTCCATTTATTATGTCCTGGACAGTGCCCAAATCAGCTCGTTGTACATGTCCAGCTACTTCAACGTTAGCTGATAACTGTCCAAACTTTTTGTCAAGCTCCTCAAGGTTTTCCCAGAGATGCCTGTATCTCTTGATGATGGAATTGGCTTCAGACACTTCCATCTCTCGTCAGGAAATCTGCAAGAACATTCTCATGAGATTTTACAATAATAATGTCAAAACAATAATATTGACATTCAGCTTGCCATCTGATAATACGTGCCTTTTCAATTTTTGATTCAAGTTTATTTTTAAAAAAGGCTTTCACATTTGTATTATCAACTTTTAATGTAAATTCTTTAGCTAATAAAAACAATGGCCATTTTTTAAATGCCTTCCAAACAACAAAGAATTCTTTCTCGTTTATATGCCAAAGACTGGCTTATTGTTCGGTGAACAATCCTCCTGCATATCTACAAGGTTCTTCCCCTGTAGCTGTCTTTTTCATGAGCACTGCTGCCCACCTATAATCATTGGCGTCTGTGTAGACTACCAAATAATCCTTGTCTTGTGGTATTGCGAGTTTAGGTAAGTTATTGCAAACTTGTTTCAACTCACGGATTCTTTGAGTGTGAATTTTTGTTAGGAATTTCATGTTAGATGTTTTGATGATGACAAGATAGGATTTTATGTTAGACCCCAAAATATAATGTAAGTTTATGTTTCATAGATCAAGTGTATAAGCGTTCGAAAGTTTGTAATTTTAGGCTTGTAATTTTTATCTTTATAGATTTTGGACTTAGTATTAGATACCGAATCGCTAATAGAATTCTAGGTGAGTCTATTGGAGATGAAGTTGAAGATCAGCATCTGAAGTCAAATGAAGATGAAGATTCATTCTTAGCGTCTGTCAAACGCTAAAGGACAATTTTAGGATTTATGGATCAAGCGCTCAAAGCACCTTAGCAATCAGTATCAAATTCACCTGAAATAAATCCTCAAGTCATGAAGGACTTAAATGCAATCATTCAACGGACATTTATTTCCAACGGCAAATAAATTCAAATGCATTAAATGTGATAAACTATTATGACTTGTGGACAAGCCACCTTTTGACTAGACTGTCAGAACTTCAGAGTTTATAGCTGCTCCCGTCCGATCGGAACCAACAGGATTTCAGGAATATCAGAGAAAAGGTATAATCACGCACCGTGTGAAAGGCACGCGCTCACATGTGTCCAACGGACAGATCCCAAGAATTGCCTATAAATACCTCATTCCCAGCAAACCCAAGATATACAGAATTATATACGTACATGCACAAGAAAACTTTGCTGAAATTCTCTCTCAAAGAAAAGGCTTAGAAACTCCATAGCCAAAATCTTTCAAGCTTTTTACATAAATTCCATTAAGTCACAAATATCTCAAACATCTTCCAATGTAGAAACCTAAACTATTACTGAAATATTCCAAGTTGTTTGATCTTTCTAAAAACAAACAAACCCTTGTGATAAAAACCCTCAACCTTTCATCTGAGTGAGAACGTAGTTGAAACCCCTTACAGGCAGTATTTCTGAGTGAGAGAAGTTTGTAGAAGAAGATCTTTATTGGTGCTGAAATCTGTGTGTTCAAGGAGCCCGAGATCATTTTCACCTATTTACTATCTTGTAGAAGATTTTGTGTGATTCTTTGATAATCATCTTAGTAAATTCCCTCCAAGTGAAAAAGGAGAAGAATGACGTAGCTGGGATTACATCACACAGTGAACCTTACAATTCCTTGTGTCTTTTACTTACATTATTGTCTTGATTTATATCATATTATTTATTTTGTAAAAGACAAGATAATCTGCTAAGCAACTACTTAATTAAATCGAACGCTAAAGCTTTAAAAATCTTTTCCGCTGTGCTAATACTAATTAAGCGATCTAAGCATTACCCTACTTTGGTAAATTGCCGAAATCACTAAGTCTAAGTTGTCTTTACTGTAGCGCCTGACCCAAGCGCTCAGCTTCTTAAGCATTCTAACCTTTAAAAGTGATACAAAATTTTGAAATCGAAAAAGACTTCAGGGTCTATTCAACCCCACCCCCCTCTTCTAGACCCTTTCGTACGCCACTTGGGACCACCAATTTCTTCCCACTTCCACTTTGTACTCTCAGTTTCCTTTAAGAGAGGTCGAAAATCCTTCCTGTATCTTGCCTGGTCTTTAATGACAATACCTGCAAAGTTAACAACTCCCAAAAAGCTTTGAAGCTATTTTTTTATCTTTCAGTACATCAAGAAAATTGCGTATTTTTTCCACAATGTGTTCCTGGAGTTCAATACCTGTTTCGTCAATAAGAATGCCAAGAAATTCAATCTTATTAACTCTGATTATTGCTTTCTTTTCTGAAAGCACTAGTCCCTCATTATAACATGCATCAGAGAATATTTCAAGATGTTTAATAATGCTCTTTCATATTTCTAGATGCTATTAATACGTCGTCATTATAGACAAATATAAATTCAAAATAATCTTTAAACAGATTATCCATCTTTCTGTGATATATCTGGGGTGCGTTTGCTAATTCCATTGGAAGTACATTCCAGATATATTGACCTTGTGGAGTAGAAACTGTCGTATATTTTCTAGATTCTTTTTCCATCTTAATCTGATAAAAACCAGATTTACAATCAAATTTTGAAAACACTTTAGCATCTTTAATGCACTCAATCAAGTGTTCTCTACTAGGAATGAGTAACCATCAAATTCAAGTATCTTATTGATACCTTGATAGTTGATTACTAATCTTGCCTTTCCTCTTTTTACCTCACCATGGTTTCTTACTAGAAACCCAGGGCTACTATAAGCAGAGACTCTAGGTTCTATGAGTTTAAGATCGATATGCTCTTTTATGATTGTTTGCATGTCCTTCTTATCCTCCATATTCATCTGGATTAGCTTATATCTAACATACACATACTTGCATTGTTCTTTTACTTTCAGAGTAGCTTCGATCTTGTTTTTGTCCCAGCAAGCGAAAGGATTCTCATTAAAGTTCCTTTGAATTAGTCGCTTAACATTTTCAAGAGAAAGCAAACTTTCTTCGTCAATGTTTACCATGGACCTGTTCTGTAACTCATTCTTAAGAAGTTTTATTTCTTCTTTTGAATCTTCATAATGGTGTCCGTCAAGGCTATTAATTAAACCATATAGCCTGAAAGACAAAAGAGCTTTTCCAAATTTCCTTTTATCCTTCCTTTTAGGATGTGTTAACTTGGAATCAGCCATAAAATCACCACGTTTGCTGCAAAAATTAAGAGGCATTATTCAATTAAATGCCTTTACTAATCGCATAACTTGTATATTATGATCACAATTTGTAGTAAATACTAACAAGTTCTTGTGGTTATCTTGCACATATTTTGCAAATGTTTGAATAAAGTTATTACCCAACAAAATATCTGCTCCTGTTTCATGAAAATAAACGGGTGGAAGTTTTACCTTGTACCAAGGGGTACCACCGGCCCCTCCTATCATGATATTTGCTTCTCGTATTCCTTTATTGAGAAGGAGGATTTTCTGAGAAAAATCCCTTTCTGCAATAATAGGTAAGGATTCCATAGCATTACTTGGAAATACCCCGGGTTTTGCTGTACAAATCCCTGATCCTGAATTAATATAAGCTACAAAGTATTCTGAGTTATATTGTTCATATAACATGCCAATAGATATGTATATGGAAAAGGGGCTAGTAATTAATTTGAATAAGATAACCATCCAGACTAAACTCCATACCTTTTCCTTTTCTTCCCCAAGGTTTATGTTCCTCAAGGAAACTCAATCCCAAGGTTACGGTAGCTTGGTCTTGTCCAGCCCTGCCTTGAACAAATACTTCATGTCCTGCTATTTCTAGCAATCCTTCATATTTGCCTATGTCAGGTTGTTGCAAGTGATATAAATCATCACATGGAAAATAGTTTTCACTTTTTGAGATGTCAAATAAAACTTGCACTTCTTTCCATCCTTCAGGGTATCTAATTTTTACATTATCAACCCTTATGACTTCAGGAGTAGGAGTTAGATCTTCAGCTAACTCTTTTCCTCTAAGTCCTCTTATCCTTTCTTTCGAGAAGGACATTCGACTACAAAAATCTGTTCTAGAGCTCATTGATCGATCTAGAACTGGATGGTCTCGAATTAAAATGTCAATCCCCCCAATTCTTGGTTTCTGAATTGGATCGGGTGCCATTACTTTAGCAAATTCCTTGAAAATTCTAGGAATCTCAATATATTTTTTTCTAATAAACAAATCAGAATGATGTGTATTAGAAAGAACATATGCTATTCTATATGTTATAGAATAAGGTCTATTTCCCTCTTTCATAAGATCATTTCTTTTAAAATCTTGATGAAGGGTTAATACTTGGCTGAAATCTTGGTCAGCTAGGTTATATGCAATTCTTGGATGAATATCAAACATAGGTTTTCCTGCATATAAGTTACCTACGATTGTACCAAGACAACCGTCTCTTAAGTTATTAATTCTCTTATCCATTATAGATAAATGTAATGGAGAATTAACACCTTCTTTGAAAGTGGCTTTAATTACTACTTCAATAGTTCCTATATGGATCCATTTCATAGTAACAACTACTTCCTCTTTAAGCCTACTTAATTCCTCTAGAATTTCTTCTTTTGGAATAAGTTGCATATACATCATATTACCAGTTAATTCCATAAGAATTGCAAATTCCCCTGAACTTACCTTGTATAGGATGTAATGCCGCCTTTGACTTAATCCTATGTGATTTAGGATTCGGCTTATTCCACTAACTCTGAAACCATCATATGGTCCAAGGTTAGAGTTTTGCCTCATTATCTTTTCCATGGTTTTATCTGCTATAGATGACCTGGAAAAGAATCCTGATAGGCTATCCAATGTTTGGAGCCTATCCCCTTCATTAGGGTTATTCTGATTCGGTTGAATATCCATCTGAATCTATTTCATCCTCATATTCACTTTCGTCTGAGGGTATACTCTCGAATTGGTAAACTGGTACCAAATTTTCATAGAAAAGTAGTGGCCTCGAATTGTTTTAATTCACCACTTTTTTGCGGACAATCTGGTGAAATGTGGCCCCGAGCTCCACATATCCAGCAGTTACAATCTTTGGAACTTTCGTTTGTCCGGGTATGTGCCCGTCTGAAAGTTTGTCTTGTGGGGGTTTTTTCGTCGGATTTTTGAGATCCTTGGGAAGACATTCTTGTCGGTCCGGATCTCTGGCCAGATTTATAAGATCGGGCTTTAGATTTAGACCACCAAGACTTTTGTTTGAAAGAAGATCGTCTTTTGTTAATGATGTTTTCAGAGTGTACAAATTGCTTTCTCTTCTTTCTCTGCTCAATTGATTCTCCAATAATTGAAAAATCATTATTATCACAACAAAGAGGGGTTTTCTTAATTTTTCCTCTTAGTCTTTTCATGTTCTTTTAGATAGAGGCTTGTTGACACCAGTCTTTCAGTTTGTCTTTTAAGAAAGACATTCGTCTAGCGACCGTATCAATTTGCCCTTCCGGGATCTTGTAGGAATGCATTAACATTTCCCTCCATGGACTGCAAATATTTGCAAAAAACATAGGTGCAGCAATTTTTGCACTAACATCTGCATGAAAGAAATATTTTTGAAACCAATAGATGTATTCATCTATTGCACAAATATTTCTACATTCAATACCATAGAGTGCTTGTGAGTACCCTCTAGTTTTTTCTGTATTATTTTCACCGAAGTATCCATCTCCGATAAAATGTAATTTGATTAACCTTCCGAATCTATCAGCAATTGTACTTTTAGATTCTCCAGCTAAAACTTCTTGCTTAGATGTTTCTGAGGTGCATTCCCAACCCACCTTAACAAATCCTTCTAAGCTTAACTCCATTAGTCTTATGAAGTTTTCTTTGTCGAGTTCCAGTGTAGTGGCAGCTATTTTCATAGCGGCTACCCATTCATCGATTAATTTTTTGATGTTTCTGAAATCGATAATATCCAAATTTAGGATAGTACTATATGGGTGCAAGGGTTGTGATATAGTCCTTGCCCAGGGTATATTTTCTGGTACCCTATTTGGATTTCTAGCATGATTTACCCTAAACGTACCTCCCAATATGGCGGGGGTTGCGTTTATATGCAAATCTCCACTTTCACGCATCGGTTCATCCAGTGGAGGATTATTTGACGCGGAACTTTCTCCTGGCATTGTTAATGCCAAAGGATTTGTTTCATTGGTTTTAACATTAACTAAATCTACAAACGCTAGTTGAGAAAAAGACTCAGGTAACTCTTGAAGATCAGAAGGATCTACTATTGATATATCCATTTTAATTTATTTTTCTGAGGATATCGATAAGTAGTTCTTCCTGAGTCTTAGGCTTAGGAATTTCCTTGGCCTTGCCTTTCGGATGTAGAAGCGACACTCTTCCAAGTGCATCACCGATTCTATCCTTTTTTAATTTGGACGTACCGGTAATACCTTGTCTTTCTTTCAGATCTAGGACTATTGTCCTTAGATCTGTTATAGATCTATTTAGATCTGGAAGAATCTTGAGGATTTCCTCAAGTTTCTGGTTCAAGTTTTTGATTTTCATAAGTAGATGTTCTAACCTATGTCTGTAATCTTGAACTGTCTTTTGGATATCTCTAAGATCTTTAGAAAGCTTACAGGTATCCGGTTCAATCTCTTTCCAATTCATAATTATAGATAAATTAACAAAAAGAGTTGCCTTTATTTGCTTTCCCCGGCCATTTGCCTTGGATCTCTGCAAGTTGTAAATCACTTGCTATGTTGCCTTTGAATTTATTATTCATCGATAATTTCCTATCATAGTATCTTATCAATGCTCGTAGATCTGCTACAGGAGTTTTTGTCTGTCCTTTAGCTATCTCTTGTGTGATTTCTTTTGAAATCTTCTTGACTTTTAGGATTAGTTTATCAATCCATTTGCCTCTTTGTATTTCCAGAATCTGGAAATACTCCTTGTTTTCTTCATACATTGACCAATTGGCCGATTCCATTCTTGTTTAATTCTCCTCCGTTAGGGATAAATCAACTTAATGTAACCAATTTAAATATTTCATCAATAAAACTTAGGCTCTGATACCATTTTGGAAAGCGCGATACTATGGATAATTTATTTCTTTAGACGGGACTAAAAGTGCAATACTTATCTAAAATATGGTACTAAAAGTGTTTAATAGGTAAAGTTTGGGACCAATAGTGCACACACAGTCACATTGTGGGACTAAAAATGCAATTTCCCCTAAAAAAAAATATACCACCAAAATATTATCCACATAGATACTTATTCTAGAAACTGTTTGTCCCAATGCACTTCATTGATAGCAAGCACTTGAAGAATTTTTTTGGAGATTTAATTCCGTGGCTCGAATTGTGGTCGAGACTGCGGTCTGAGACTTGTCCGCAGTTTGAGAAAGTGGGACAATGATTTGCACCTGAACATTTTGAACCGCAATTTGAGGATGATGAACCGCGGTTCGGTCATCTTTTTTAGCCTTCTCGAAATGAAAAAACTATTGTGGAACACCGGTAGGCTGCAACAGTCGCTCCTCCAACTCTGTCTCCAACCCTAACAAATGTTTACCCTGATAATCCTTTGAGAAAACTCCTCTCATAAGCCCTTGTTCCAAGTCCACAGGATCAAAATCCAAGAAACTCAAATTCTTGGACTATTCTATACCTCCAAAAATCCCTATTCCACCGCCGGGAGTGGGATTCCGACGACCATAGTATGATGGCTGAACTCACCTCCTATAGGGGTGAGAAACCTTGATCAACAAGTAACGTCACATGGTAGAATCCTAGAGACAAAATTTTTGAGAGAGTTTTAACAACTAATCAACTTGTTACATGACCATTACAACAAAGGTGTTTTAGGTTTTATGTAGAATAGACATTGTATGAGAGAACTAGTTACAATTTCTTGTGAATTTTGTGCCCAATCGTCAGCAAATGCATTGTTGATAAAAATTTAGAAATTTAAGAGATATTCAAAATAAAGATGCATTGAATTATTCAAGCGTGATTCTCTGAAAAAAAGGACATCTGCAAACAATTTTCTAACCACGGTAATCTTAGCACAAACTCTTGCTTCCTTATAAACTTTGCCTGGTCGACAAAAATATCCCTTGTTTGGTGCACAATGAATGTCCTTAGAGCAAATACACAATCCTTCTAGGGCACATCCCTCCTTCATAATGTTCAATCCATCTCTCAATCCAAGAATTTGGTCGGTCCAATCACTTGAAAACAACCCCAATGGATCATACATTTGTTTAATCTCGATGAATTTATCAGCATTTTTGTACTTTTTAATTGCCCCTTGAAAAACCACATTCCTGTTCTTTCCACAATGTGGCAAAGCCTTGTACTTGAACACTGCAATTTGTTCTATTTCTTCTAAGATGTCTTCAAAAAGCCTTGGGGTTAGGGCATCCTTGCTTCTATAGTAGGTGATATCAAAATCTAAAGCATCTTCTTGCTTTCCTAAGTATGCACTCGATGTTGTGACATATCTTATGAGAATTCCATTGTACAAATCTAAGAGACACATGGACTTGGGCTCCAAGGCTACCAACTTTTGAACGTACGTCCTCAATGAAATTCATGACTTGGAACAAGGGAATACTAAATGAAGTTTGATGATAAAATAGGCCATTAACACGAGAATCCCATGGACATGTTGTGAGTGTGGCATCCTCAAGGCTTTCTAGGCATGATCCCGATGATTGAATGTGATTGTGAGATCCAATTATTGGATAGCCCGTGAACAAAATTCCTGACATTTTTAAGGAATCTTAATTACAATTTTTAGAGTATACGTCTAATATTATGAAGTTTTAATGCTAACATATGCGAAAGCAATATACACTACCAATATAGAGAGATACAATACCATCATTAGTGAATCCATATGCCGTCATTCTCAAAGTTGATGAAGTGGATCGGCCAGTTATGCATTTCCCATCTACATCACCAAGGGATTCCTGTGTCTCCTCTATGAACAAAATAACAACAAAATGTTCTTCTTGTAAGACGTGGTAATTTAAGTAGGGATGGCGAAGGTTTTGGTTTGGGTGGGTTTGACAAAAAACCCTCGACAAGCTAAATCTTTTGTAAACTTGACCAATCCCAACCCAAAACCTTGTACCGGTGGGATAGAACCGGTAGGCCCGCTTTGCAATTCTAAATATGTTCAAAAAATTAGTCATTTTTTTTGCTATTAATTTAATACACGAGAGTTTTTCACATTTTGAGCCTAACACATGGGTAACAAAAATAATTTACACTTTGATTTATAAGTGGTTTTTGTTAAAATTTTATGATATATGCAAAACACATATTTTTTTCATATATATATATATATTGATGTGCACCGATTTTGCTAAGGGCATAATAGTCGTTAGCCCGCCTATGGATTTGGACCCGGTTATTACTCCGGCGTAGCTGGTATAAATCGTATGGACGAGCCTACTGGGCCCAAGGTCTATTATGAAATGAGCCAATTCTATCAAAAGGGCCAATAATAATAAATGGGCTAATAAATATGAAATACATTTTTATTCGTTTAATATATATTGTAATGGGCTGAAAATAAGGATTTAGCCCATGACCCATAACCAACTCTATAAATACCCCAAGAGGGTATCTAAAGATTAGGATCTACTCTCCCCACCGAAAAGTGTGCTAGAGAGAAAGTAGTTTGTCATTATAGAAAATAATCTCACCGTTGAACTACGAAAAGATTTGATCCCACTGAAGTGGGTACGTAGGCAGCTTGCCTATAACGAGTGCAGTCTAAACATTAACAGCCTTAGTGCCATGGAGCATTTTCATTAGTTTTAAACAGACATTTGACGACAGGGGAGAAGTGTTGTCGCGCCCTTAAGCATAAATTAATAGACTCTTACCGTTTTCCATTTGACCTCATAGTTTTCAGCAATCTCAAGTTTAATGTTGTAAATCATTATATAACAAGAGGAATTTTTTCAATATACTAGAACGTCCGTCACAAGTGGTTTTCCAATATTAAAATACTGGAAATAAATAATCATGAATTATGTCAAGAATCTTTGTAATATTTAACTTATTTAGCAAATAAATCTAATAATTAGTTTATTGATAGTTACTTAAGTGACTAATCGATTATATACTAGTGCAAGATAGTAATATTTTTTGTTTTACTTGTTTAGTCATCCAGTATCATCATCATGTGTTTTTAACTTGATTTATATGAATATAAAATAAATTTTTGTGGTATTTTCTAGCATGCTCATGTATATGATAAAAACTCAATGTATCTTTCCTTAATTTGCCATTAATATCGTCTTTTCCTACTTGTATCGATGCAAGTAGATTCATTTCTTTTTCTTAATCACTCTTTCTAATAATGTGGAGAGTATAATATAGCTCCAACACATAGTATATTCCTTAAAAGAGTTAACTATAAATATTTTCAAAATACACGTCTATATATATCTTTAGCATGCATCAAACATAATACTCCATGTTTTACATCATTACTATATCCTTTCTTTTTATGGTACATGCCAAAACAAGATTTAATCCATTCCATAAAATGAACGGTTTTTTCTTCTAAATTGCCCGATTAAAGTACTGGGTAGTGATCTGACATTAATAAGGATTAACCACTATTAAATACTAAAATTTTTTATATTTTCACATGTCATTCAATATTTAAAATTTGTCAAAATAGACCTTTAAAATTGGGATGAAAGGAGTCTTATGTTATATGTGTGAACTTCTAGCTAGTAGTAGTAGTTGTACTTACCCGTAGTTCTAAAAGTTGATAGAACAAGTGCAGAGGTAGAGCGAAATCCTGTAAAATCATTCAGACCGTTGCCTGCCGTGTTGGATGAGATCCGATCATCAATGCGATACACAACCTGTTTCTGACTTGGATACCATGTAAAGTCTACCAAAGCTAACAGCGTCGACCCCAAGATTAAAATCGTTCTTTGTTACGAACGTGACAGAGCGTTTGAAGAGTGGTTGTAGTTGCAGAGTCACCTGCAACATTCTTGATTTCTTAGACTTTTACACTTGCACTTGGTTCGTATACATCCTTTGTAATATGTGATTCAGGAATGTGCCACTTACTTCAATAACAAAACACTGTGATAGTAAATCTTCTTACTCATCAGGTCATACTTCAAAGGTATACTGGGAAGGAGCCGGATCCTATCTAATGAAATCTAAAGTACAGTTTTGCATAATGAGTTCTAGGCTCTAAATGAATTTGTATATGCAAATGACTTTTTTCATGTGTTTTTTTGGAACAAATATGCAAATGACTTAATGCGGTTAAAGGAATGTGTGAAATAGTCAGCTCCGTTAAGCCTACTTGTTCTACAACCAATATGGAGAGTAAAGCAACGCCAGTTTTGCTTTAGCCGCCTCATCGATCACGTGCTTCAGAGTTACCCCGCTCTCCACCCTCATAGTCATTGATGAAGCATTGATTTCTAATATGCGATTCAGGTATTTGGTGCTTATTATTAGTCCATTGTTACCCTCAGGACAAACCAGCTTCGGAATGCTGTGTGAGTACCGCGTTCCCACTTTCATTTTTATCTTCGCCTTGATTGCTGATCCTACGGCTGATATCAGTTGTAGGGTATACAGCCTCGGCTGCACGGCATATGCCTCTGTCAGGGAATGTGCCGTACGAGTTTGTGAAGGTGCAATTTGTGTTTTTTACTGGTCCGGCGCACTGTATAGATGGGCTGCAGTTGACAACAGTACATGATGATGATATCATTAGAATTAGAAAGAATATGCATAATAGTTTTGTTATGCCAGTGCGCCATGAGCATCTGCTATTGATCTTCTGGTGGAGAAATTCTTTCATAGTTTTACTTTAAGAATAATGGACTTCCAAGAAATCACTCTTTGGTGGCTTTATATGAAGTTTAATATATATATCTATATCTATACTACTATAAAAGTATGGATCTTAAAAATTGTTTCGTCCAATTGTAATATTACAATATTGCCCTTACTTAGATTTATTATCCCCTTTGTTTAAATAATTAAATAATTATTTGAGACTCTACGTTAAGTCATTAACTACTCTTGCTTAATTAAATAATTGAATTACCCAAAGACCTGTTGGTGTAGTGATATCTACCCTCACTTTATGTGAGAGGTGGTCCTGGGTTCGAATTCAGGCTGCCACAAGTTGTGGCTCTCCTCTCCTTTATGGAGCTAATAGAATCTTTATGGATCAGGATTATAACTATCAACCCGGATTTGTCGGGCTAGATATCTTGGATACCTCCTTCCTCTTGAATTAAAAAAAATTAAAGAATTAAATTAACAACATTTGAGACTCTACATTTTTTTTTAAATCCTTCACCGGAAATTGCCGACAAACTCAAAGGTTCCCTAATGAATTCTAATATTTGTTGGGAATTATACGAATAAAACGCAGCGGAAAGTAAATTTAATTCCCAAAGCCCGAATCATCTCTAATCCTCGTGTTTAATTGTGTATAGAAAAATTACCGTTCTCGCGTATGTTGATTTTTGAA
This sequence comes from Buddleja alternifolia, assembly GCA_019426215.1. Classification (NCBI taxonomy): domain Eukaryota; kingdom Viridiplantae; phylum Streptophyta; class Magnoliopsida; order Lamiales; family Scrophulariaceae; genus Buddleja; species Buddleja alternifolia. The sequence continues at coordinate 8,135 of WHWC01000043.1, read as the reverse complement.
CGTGATCCTTTTCTCTAACGCCGAATTTGCCAACGTCTCTAATTCGTCACGCCGGAATCAAAAACAAAAAACTCCTCCTTTCTTCCTTGTCAAAGACGGCTAGAGAGAGAGGTGGGAGATTTTTTCTTGGAGAGAAAGTTATGTAAATTGCCTTGTGTTATTTTACACCTTGTGATATATTTATATCATTACGAAACAATAACACTAGCATGCAAGAGCCCTATTGGGCGTCTATTTGGCCACCCCTTAGTGGGCTCGGAAGCCTTCGGGCTTTCGTCTTGCTTGCTAATTAATTAATCGGATAATTTATTTATCCAATAAATAAATTGATAATCCAATTAATTTAATTCCTAATTAATTTATAATTCAATTTCTCTAAGAAATTAATTAACTCATTAATTTATTTAAGTAATTAATCTATCCAATAATTAATTAATTAATTACGGCATCCAATGCCGTGAATTTCTCTCAAGTCTTTTTCTCATGTTTTTCCTTTTGCACTTCCTTTAAGCGCGATTCTTTAGGTTCGTCTCAAAAGGCAATTGGGAGGAATCCAAAGGGGTGTGAGTGACACCTATCCAGTCTCGTGGCTCACACCGTAACCCAATTGAGAACGAATGAATTGGATCATTCCAAACCTTTACGCCGTGAATACCGTACGTGTATAAACCTTTTATTCTTCTTTCCCAGTCAAGTAAGAATCATGGTTTAAAGTCAAACTCATATAACTTGACCATATGCCTAAGCTCATAATAAGTCGAGGCATTTAAATGCTTTGGCCAAAGATTTTCATCCTCACTTATTCATGATCGCATAGGATATTTTACTCATTCACTTACGAGAGAATAAATTCCATATTGCAAATCAGTTAACAATGCTACTTGCCCATCAAGTCGCACTTCGAGGTCGATTCCACCAACAGGTGATTTGAATCTAACTACACTAATGACAGACTGGATGTCACAAGTACATCTTCAACTCGATTTCTCAGGTCAGAGGTTCACACGTACCTATCACTACTTATCAGTTTCATCATTGACTGTCAATGAGTGAATACCCATGTAATGAACTGATGTGAGCCGTGTTCGAACATATCAGTCCAACTGACACGTCTATGATATAAGTTCCCACTACCATTTCCATAGTGTACGACTGGCACTTTCTATGTCGAAACTTACATCATACAAGTCTTTATTCACTATTGATGCCCAATCAATATTTCTTAGACTTGCGAACCCTTTTAGATGTCAAGGGTCAAACCATTCTAGTGCCTTTCCTCCTATCCCACAGGTGGTAGAAGGTTCGCCTTGTCATCAAGGACTTTACATTGTTTATTCACACCTTATAAATGTCTACAAGAAAACAACAATCAACTGTCTTATATTAATAGAAAAACCATAGTTTAGTTACAATGTTTATGCCCTATAAATCTATCCTCTTTATGGCATTTGAGGGCATATACTCTAACAATCTCCCACTTGCACTCAATGCCATTTGCTGTGGTATTTAATACCCATCTTTTCGAGATGTTTTTCCAGCACCGCCTGTACCAATGGCTTGGTCAATGGATCAGCGACATTGTCAGCTGAGGCTATTTTCTGAACAGCTATTTCAACTCGTGCAACGATCTCTCTTATGATGTGATATCTCCTCTCTATGTGTTTGGATTTATTGTGAGACCTAGGTTCCTTCGCTTGCGCTATAGCTTCGGTGTTGTCACAATAAAGTGGCAACGAGAGCTTTATGCTAGGAACCACTTGAAGTTCCTCAACGAACTTCCTAATCCAAACAACTTCTTTAGCTGCCTCCGAGGCAGCTATGTATTCAGCCTCTGTGGTAGAGTCTGCGGTTGTGCTTTGCTTAGAACTTTTCCAAGTCAGTGCTCCACCATTTAGATTAAATACAAATCCCGAGGTGGATTTCTGGTCATCAACATCAGATTGGAAATCCGAATCAGTGTACTCGTCCACCCTCAGGACACCACTTCCATAGGTGAGAATCATATCCTTAGTTCTTTTCAGATACTTTAGGATATTCTTCACAGCTATCCAATGTTCCTTACCAGGGTTTGCTTGAAATCGACTAACAACGCTCATAGCATAAGCAATGTCGGGTCTAGTACAGAGCATCGCGTACATCAAGCTGCCCACAGCAGACGCATAGGGTATAATGTTCATTTCTTTTCTATCTTCCTCACTTTGAGGACACAGATTTCGAAAGATGTATCCCATGTCTCATTGGTAGGAACCCTTTCTTAGAATCTTCCATCCTATACCTTTTTAGGACCTTTTCTAAGTAAAGAGCTTGAGAAAGTCCTATCATTCTTTTGGTTCGATCTCTATAGATCCGAATCCCTAGAATATAGGTCGCTTCTCCGAAGTCTTTCATGGAGAATGTACTCGAAAGCCACTCTTGGTTGTGGTGAGCATTCCTATGTCATTCCCAATGAGTAATATGTCATCTACATATAACACTAGGAATGTCAACTTGCTCCCATTGACCTTCTTGTAAACACAGGGCTCGTCTTCGTTTTTGATGAAGTCAAATCCTTTGACAACCTCATCAAAACATAGATTCCAGCTATGAGACGCTTGTTTGAGTCCATAAATGGATCTCTCAAGTTTACACACCTTATGAATATGCTCCTCAAATTCAAAACCTTTAGGCTGTTCCATATAGATATCCTCTTCTAGGAATCCATTTAGGAAAGCAGTTTTGACATCCATTTGCCATATTTCATAATCTAGGTGTGCTGCTATTGCAAGTAGAATCCTTATTGATTTGATCATAGCCACTGGCGAGAAGGTTTCTTGGTAGTCAATTCCTTCCTTTTGACTATACCCTTTCGCCACTAACCTGGCTTTGTAGGTGTCTACTTTGCCATCAACGCCAATCTTTCTCTTGTAGATCCATTTACACCCGATTGGTTTTACCCCTTCAGGTTGGTCTACAAGTTTCCATACTTGGTTTGCATGCATCGAATTGATCTCAATTTGCATAGCTTCACGCCATCTAGCAGCATCCACATCCACCATCACTTGATCAAAAGTGGAGGGATCATCTCCATGATCCTCCTCTAACACAGAATGGAGATCCAACTCCCTCTCCATTAGATATCCGCACCTCTCAGGCGGTTAAGATACTCTATTCGATCGTCATGGTTGTGGTTGTGTTACAGAAGGTTCGGTTCTCACAACCTGTGTAGATGTATCCAGTGGGGTTTCATTTTGTTCTTCTAGAACAATCTTTCTACCCGCTCCTCTTCTTGAATGAACTCATCTTCAAGAAAGTGGGCTTGTAAGGCTACAATGATCTTTTGATCATTGTGCAGGTAAAAGAGGTATCCCATAGAATCTTCAGGATATCCAATGAAACGTCCCTTTAAAGACCTAGCCTCCAACTTGTCCACTTTAGTCTTTTTGACATAAGCCGGACATCCCCAAATCTTTATGTGGTTAAGACTTGGTTTCCTATTTCTCCACATTTCATAGGGAGTCAGAGGAACGGACATGGACGGACATCTATTTAAAATGTGTGCTGCTGTAAGCAGCGCGTGACCCCACAGTGAAATGGGTAAATCAGTGTAGCTAAGCATGGAGCGAACCATGTCCAACAAGGTTCGATTCCTTCGCTCTGCTAATCCATTCAACTGTGGAGTCGCTGGAGGTGTGAGTTGCAATACTATACCATTCTCTCTGAGGTATACGTCAAACTCGTCACTCATATATTCTCCTCCTCGATCAGATCGAAGAGTTTTTATACGTTGACTTGTTTAATTTTCCACTAAAGCCTTGAATTCCTTGAACTTGTCAATGGATTCAGACTTATGCTTCATCAGGTACACTAGACCATATCGAGAATGGTCATCAGTGAAGGTGATAAAGTAAGGAAAACCTCCTCTGGCCATTTCTCCAAATGGACCACAAACTTCAGTATGCACTAAGCCTAAGATTTGTGAGGCCCTTTCAAAATTCCCTGTGAAGGGCGATCAAGCCATCTTGCCTTTGAGACAAGATTCACAAGTAGGATAGGGATCCAATCCCAATGGACCAATTAGCCCATCTTTTTCCATTTTTCGAATCTTTTGTTCGCCAGCATGGCGTAGTCGAAGGTGCCATATTAATCTTTGGTTTATTTCAAGCCTACTACGTTTCCTTTGTATTGTATTCACAGCGCACTTATTCTTGACATTAAGGTAACACAATGCATTTATCAAAGAACAAAGCTTACTAATTTATTACCATAATAAATCTTGCATTGTTCATTAATAAAACGAAAGTTTAACCTTATTTAACTAAAACAAAAATTGAACCAATGTTTAACAATATCCAGAAATAGCATATGTCTAGAATAAAAAATAATGAGGCAGATCTTGTTTTAGTAGCCGCGACGCCTTGCCCGCTGCCTACTTTGATCTTCTCCTCATTAGGGCTCAGCTCCCTTTTTCTTCCCAGATTCTGATTCACAAAAGGTATTAACTTCTGAATCATAATCGATGAAGAGGGAATATTATAAAGCAATTAGTTTCAAACTATAAAGTTATTCACCTTTTGCTTGTATATTAGGACAGTCTCTTCTCCAGTGGCCCAGCTCACCGCAGCATAAACATGTGTCCTGTTTTCTAGCCCTCTTATTTCTCCTTCGTTGTGCCTTGTAGCAAGTCGTACTGGATGCTCCCTCCTCTAAATGGGCATTATTCCTTTTTCCATCAAATGTTTTAGGAAATGTAATAGCCATCGGATTGTTCCATTTGTCCGTCTTTATTTGTTTCTGAGCAACCTTGAGTTTTTCCAATAGCCCAGCTAAAGATCCCTCAATGTTATTCATATCAAAATTTATGACGAAATAATAGAACGAATCTGGGAGTGACTGTAGAATAAGATCGACTTGGAGATGCAGGTCCATGTAGAAGTTTAAAGATTTTAGTTTTTCTATCATGGTCATCATTTTGAAACGTGTTCTCCAAAATCTTCTCCTTCAGTCATTTAGTTCGGAATAGATCCCTTGAAATAAAGTATCTGGCGGTCCTACCACGTTCTCCGAACAATTCATCCAGATGAAGGATATGTCTCTTGCATTATCCATCTTATCATGAGACCTTTTCAGTTCTATGCACACTGAGCTCAATATGTACACTCTTGCTCTATGGTTGTCACAGCACCAATCCAACGAGCTAGGTGAACTTCATCACCCTCGTCTGGTCTAGGAATGGGAGGACGACCATTTTCAATTCATATTCAATGGATTCACTGCTAAGGACCATCCTAAGCCATAGTGAGCCATCTATGTAATTTGGACCGGTGAGAATCGTATTTTCCATTAACTTCGACAGTGGTTTGGGAGACATGGTTTTTGATTGAGAGAGATAAAATAAAATGATTGCAGAAAATAAGCCAGACTTAATTAGATTATTGAACTAAACTAAAATCAAGTTTAAAACAATCAAGGACTTCGACTTATAACTTGGCTCCCACTACATTTTCAAAATTTCACAGTCCCCCGTGAAATGACGGAAGCGATCGTTGATGAAAACTTCGTGGTGAGGATTGAGTTTGTTTAATTAATATAATGGATGGCAACCCTTTAACGATATTTGGTCCATTACTTAATTAAAGTGATGTCAAACATCAATCTATCAAATAGATGGTTCAATCATTTTATCCCATAATCCACAAATACCGCAACCCTTTAACGATTTATGGTAAAGTGGACTATCTAAGTTCATTCCCACTAACTCCTCATAATCTAACATTTGATTTCACCTTGCAACCCTTTAACGATATTTGGGGTGAAATATGTCTCGATTAAGGCATCTAATGCACTTAATAAGATTCTAAAATAAATCTTAATATAAAATGGGCTTAAACCAGCCCTTACAACCATCAAAAAAAACATAATCAAAAGAAGCAACCTAAGCCCATAGACATATGTCACCATCACATAATACATGCTCGCGATAAATAAAGCACTTATGTTGGTGATTAATAAAAATTAATTAGTCCAACTTAATTAATTTCCACAATAAAATTCCAAATTTTATTGATTCATATGAAAATAATCCTATTTATGAGATTCTTTATTTAAATAAATAACTTAATAAATAAATTCTCCAAGAGTTTATTAATTAATTATTTCATTCAAATAAAGATCAATAAAAAATATATGGGCTTAATTTTATCAAAATTAAATTACCAACCATTGGCATATTCAAAATTAATTAATTAGGCCCAATAACTAATTTCTTGAATTATCCACAATTTTAATCAAAACAATTTGGGCCCCTTTTTAATTAAATCTGGGTCATCATCCTTTTGACCACCCGGATACTAAAATAACCCAAACACCTATTCAATTAAATTTGGACCTTAGGATAATATAATTCGACCTATTAGGGGCCGAGTCACAAAAAACCGGCCCCGAAACAGGTCCGTGCGCTGGGCGCATGGCAGGGTGTATGTCGTGCGCCCAGCGCACGGTTTAATCGTGCTGGCCGAACGCCAAGCGTCTGGCCAGCCCCTCCTACTGGTGCCATGTAATAGCACGGCATTGGGGCCCACATAGTGTGCACAGTGTGCACGCTGTGTACGCAACGGGAGGCGAAAAGGCCCCTATTGCGCGCACAGCGCGCGCAGTCTGCGAGCTAGCGCACAGACAGCGGCCTGTGCGCGCCCTCGTCTCAGGATTATACTTCTCTAATTCTCATAACATTTATATAACCAGATTTGCAACTCATTAAACTACAACTTTCATGAAGAAACGGAAGCGAGATTCAGAATATTTCATATGAAAAATATGTTCAAAGCATGCCTCAAAAACGCGGAAAAACAGTCAATCACATAAGCAATTAAACACAGAATTCAGAGATTGGCTCTGATACCACTGTTGGGAATTATACGAATAAAACGCAGCGGAAAGTAAATTAATTCCCAAAGCCCAAATCATCTCTAATCCTCGTGTTTATTGTGTATAGAAAAATTACCGTTTTCGCATATGTTGATTTCTGAACGTGATCCTTTTCTCTAACGCCGAATTTGCCAACGTCTCTAATTCGTCACGCCGAAATCAAAAATGAAAAACTCCTCCTCCTTCTTCCTTGTCAAAAACAGCTAGAGAGAGAGAGAGAGAGGTGGGAGACTTTTTCTTGGAAAGAAGTTATGTAAATTGCCTTGTGTTATTTTTCACCTTGTGATATATTTATATCATTATGAAACAATAACACTAGCATGCAAGCCCTATTTGGGAGTCTATTTGGCCGCCCCTTAGTGGGCTCGGAAGCCTTCGGGCTTTCGTCTTGCTTGCTATTAATTAATCGGATAATTTATTTATCCAATAAATAATTGATAATCCAATTAATTCAATTCCTAATTAATTTATAATTCAATTCCTCCAAAAATTATTTACTCATTAATTTAATTAATTATTAAACTATCCAATAATTAATTAATTAATACGGTATCCAATGCCGTGAATTTCTCTCAAGTCTTTTTCCATGGTTTTCCTTTTGCACTTCCTTTAAACGCGACTCTTTAGGTTCGTCTCAAAAGGCAAATGGGAGGAATCGAAAAGGGTGTGAGTGACACCTAGCCAGTCTCGTGGCTCACACTGTAACCCAATTGAGAACGAATGAATAGGATCATTCCAAACCTTTACCCGTGAATACCGTATGTGTATAAACCTTTTATTCTTATATCCTAGTCAAGTAAGAGTCATGGTTTAAAGTCAAACTCATATAACTTGACCATATGCCTAAGCTCATAATAAGTCGAGGTATTTAAATACTTTGGCCAAAGTTTCATCCTCACTTATTCATGATCGCATAGGATATTTAACTCATTCACTTATGAGAGAATAAATTCCATATTGCAAATCAGTTAACAATGCTACTTGCCTCAAGTCACACTTCGAGGTCGATTCCACCAACAGGTGATTGAATCTAACTACTCTAATGACAGACTTGGTCACAAGTACATCTTCAACTCGATTTCTCAGGTCAGAGGTTCACACGTACTTATCACTACTTATCATTTCATCATTGACTGTCAATGAGTGAATACCCATGTGATGAACTGAAGCGAGCCGTGTTCGACATATCAGTCCAACTGACACATCTATGATATAAGTTCCCACTACCATTT